>LPNX010538503.1:844586-1111303 GCA_001517045.1 Pseudotsuga menziesii
CTTGCTTTGTATCCGACGATGTTTCCATCTACTGCATGATGGAACTATGAACTTCTCTTCAGGTCTTGATACTACGACCAGACAACATTCCTCTTGAACTGATCTTCCATTTCTTCTTGGTGGCTGGAAGGTTCTGCATCAATGATGTCACTACACTCGTCATATTATTCTTTGTCTTTGAACTGTCGTCACTTGTTCTTCGGAACAAGTCTTCATTCTTCTTTGCTTGTAGGCGATTATGTATGCGATCTTTCCTACAAGTCAAATGCAATTGTATGGTTAGAAACATTTCATAAGGAATATTTATACTGGCAAACACTTATGCATAAATATATGATCATGCAACTACTTTAGCCAATACAACATTCATCCATGTCTCATTGAAGCTTTCTAGATGCCTTCCATCTCTACCAGGACAACATTGAGATTGTGCACTAATCTAATATGTCAGCAAAGAGGTTTCATTCTAGATAAGTAGCAATGGAGAATTTGAATAGCCCCATGAGCTACTTACCCATCACGTGCATATTAGTAGTATTCTGTCATTAATGCAAACATCCTATCATGCATAATACAATAACTGAATATAAACAAATGCATAACAAAATAATATAATGAAATGACAATTGAATACTTATCTTTATTTGTTTCGAGGGTAGACTCCTTCTTGAGCCTTCAGCTTCATCGTCTTCTTCATTCATAATAGCATCGTTTCTTATCCAAAAGCTAAGGTGGATAAGAAGTTCTTCAAGAGTTGAGTTCTTCATATTCCTCATTGCTTGAGGGATATTCTTTGGATGGAAAGAGCTTGATCTTCAGTTGCTCCCACCTTCTCTTCTTGAGCTTCTTCTTCTTGTGAGTTCTCTTTCTAGAGTCTATTGAAAGTAATCACTTCCTTCTAGTACACATTCCTCACATGAATGAATTCCACGATCCTGGGAGGCCATTCAAGGTGGCCATCACCACTTTTGCATTCTTCACTTTTTCTTTTACCGCTGAATCAAGTTGTTCTTTGATTTGAGAGACTCTTATGACTGCATGGTCTCTGCATTCTGTATCTTCACATTCTTCAATTGGTTTCTTTAAGTCATATTCTGATTTTGTTCTTCCCGTCAAATAACCTGAAATTCTGGAAGACCTTAACAGTTTTGCTTGCAATAGCTAGTGCTCTATAATGCACATGTGCAAGCCTTCTATGCCAAAGCTAATTTGGCTCTACTGTGTCATGTATCAAGGCTTGTTCTGGATATCCCTTCAATTTGTACAAGCCTCCTTCTTGTTCTTCAATTACTACCACATCATCGATAGTCTTTCCTTTTGGCCATATGATGACTTGACCATCTATGAATGCTGCCCGCATTCCTTTTGCATCAATGCTGAAATGGAGAGAAGGTTCTTCTTCAATCCTAGCACAAACAATACTTCTTTCATTGTTAGAGACTTACCAGAGTCTAGCTTGTATGAAGATTCCCGACTACTTGTTATTGGATACTGGTAGTCATCTCCTAGTTTCACCTTGTGAGGTGATTCATGTTCTGACAGTCTTACAAAGGATTCCTTGAATCCCGTCATATGTTTGGAAGCCCAACTGTTTATAAGCCAATCATCACTTCCATGATTAATGTTACTTATGAGAGCTGATATCAGAACATATTCATCCTTGCTTGAAGAATATTCACTTTCATATCTGATGGTTCATCATCCTCTGCAGCATGAGCATGATGTCTTCTTTGGCCTTGACCAAGTTCTTCTTGTGAAAGGCTTCTAACCTCATCTCCCTTTGAAACTGGAACCTCTATACTCAGGTAGGTGTCCAATCCAGTTTCTTCAGAGAGGTCAGATACTTCCAGGATTGGAAGTTGTCAACTTCCCCAAGCTTGTCACCAAGCTGATGTGATATATCATATTGAAATGAGAACCTCAAATGGAAATAGCAAAGGATTAGATCTTACCGATTTGAGGTGTCCGTCCTTGTCTCGGAGTTCGCTGATCTAGGGTTTGTCACAGAAACTCTAATTTTCAAAACATGGAATATTTCATATATGATTGGATGAATAGATATATCTCTTCAAATGGAGCTATCCAATGTACTCCTTTTCTGAAAACAGTGGAGGGAAGCTCCCGAAACAGGAAGCCCTAATTTACTGATTTCTTCTGCACAAATTCTTGATACTATTTCTGTGCTATCTCCGAAATTACTGATCCTCTATGACTGACATTTCTCACTGAGGTAACCTTGCATGTCCCTGATCCAACACCATAGGTTTCATCAGAATTGGTTTCACCATTTGGGATTTATGATCCTTTTCCCAAGGTGACCTGTTAGAGGACTGTTCAGAACAATGAAGTTGTACGGCATGCCACGTGTCACTGGTTCATCTTCTGAGTCTGATATTTGGAGCACCAAAAGTACAGTCCGTTGAATTTTTGGAACATCTTCAGGAATTCTATTTGGACCTCTGTAGCTCAAGATATTGCAGATCTCCCCAGATGTTCTGTTTAGGGATGAATTCTGGAAGAGGCTCGAACCCTAACTTGGAGAGATCGTATCTCCTGAAGTACAATGAATCTGAGTCTGATGTTTGGACAAAGGCTTCATCTGGCGTTATTATTCGGCCCCTGCAATTTTCAGCTTCGGATACTTTTCCAATCTCGAAATATAGCGACTATACCAAAACGTAGCAGTTTTAGTAATTACGGTTTCTCCTAGCTCAGGGTCAAACTAGGGTTTGACTTTCCTAGAGTTTCACCCAACCAAATTTCTTGATCCAGGTCTCTAAAATTCGGTTTTGATGAGGAGAAGAACCCTATGTTGGTCTCACTCAAAAAATTCCTCTTCTGTAGAAAGCCCTAATTTCCACATCGAAACTAAAAATGCGTGAGATTGAATTCCGCATCGACAGAAAGATGCACCCTTCAATGGGGAGTCATCTTAGCATAATTTTGCTGAAAATCTATGGAGGAAGATCCACAAAATAGGAAGCCCTAGTTCCTATAGCTACACAATGCCTTCTTCTCAGGTTAGCTTTGATACCATGTTAGTTTTTCAACATTTAAGCTAGCATTATGATCTTAGGATCTTTTCACTTAGAGAATAACAAGCACAACAATAAAACACAAGCACATCATAAGAGACAAGAGACACAAAGAGTTTTCCTCGGGGAAACCATAAAGGAGAAAACCCCGCAACTTCCTCTAAGATAGAATCAACACCAAAACAGTAAGAGATCTCCCAAAATAGCAGTAGTCTTCTGTCTTCTGTCTAGGCCCAAAATTTTCTTCTTCAAAAGTGCACCACACTTGGGAGAGCAAGTGATGTATTTCACAAGTGATAAATAGAGAGTCTCTCACTCTCTATTTATATTCTTCCGTTGACTTGAAGTGCACTCAATCATGTCGGCCCAACTAACAATTACTTACTCGAGCCTACACCTTAATTAGTTTATAATAACTCAAGTGCCTCGAAACTATGGGGAATTACCTAATGACTTGACATGACTTGTTTACATTATTAATCCTCCTGATCGGAACATTGGGGCATGACCACATGACTCAAATACATAATAGAAACATCCCGGAATAAACATCGAGTTACAATACATAAGATACATAGAAGAATACATTCCGAAGTTACATATACATCAACATTGTTGATGTGCACTGATAGAGTAGAGTGAGGATACATTCCCCAAATTCTACAATAGTTACGAAACATACATGTGCATAGACAATACAAATTAATTGTACATGTACAAATATTGAAGTAGATACCTCAGCATGACTTATTCCCATTGTATATGAAACATTAATGACAACATAAAAAAGCTTAATAAGGTTGGAAATGGAGGAATATCCATCCTGATGATTAAACATGTAAAAATTCATTAAGAAAAACAAGTTGTGGAGTGAATTGAAATTTAACCAACATTTTTCATCAAAGGTTATGTGTACATTACCATGGAATTAGTAGGTCCATGATCATTGACACCCGCTTTTTGTACAGAAGTAGGACATATGTTGTAGAAAAAACCCTTCTCTACATTTGGACTGTAGGTAGAGCCAAACCAACACAACAGTACAATGATTTGTGTTAATTCCTACAGTCATCGAGTCTTGTCATAGTTAGATATGGAGATGAATGGATGGAATAATATTTATTGAAAAATTAACATGTTGTAATATAGATACCTATTCCTGGTACATATCTCCTGCATGGGAGGATCTCTACCCGAAATTCATTTCCCCTCTGTAGATCCAAATAACACCTGCATGTTTAAAAATTATAAATATTTTCATTCTATAAAGTGTACAATAAGAAAAATAATAATTTGAACAATATTAAGTCATTGTATGCAATCTTATGGATTGGTCACTTTTAAATTTCTATAAAGTGCAAATCCATAAGCTTGCACAAAATGACTAAACACTATGGAAACATTCATGTGCAAATATTAATTCATTAACCAAGTACTTAGATTCCTTACGTAATCATAGAATCCATCTAAAGTGGATTAACACAAATCAATGTCTCTTGCATCCTGTTGAGAATCTGGTGCATGCAAATTCAAAAATTGCAATTATTAGATCATCTAACAAATAAATGAACTAACATGTATTGAAAAAATGAAATGTTGAAAATATGACCTTAGTGTTGGGTTTTGTCGCTTACATGCGAACACTAGGCAGAATACCACCCGCTATAGAGGCATGAGGCTCCTGCAATATTAAAAAGTGTATATATTAAGAATCCTTTAATATGTGTACAATATGGAAAATCTAAACTGAATCATCATTAGAGTTCTAAAAATATCCTTAACTGATGAAAAATAATCATAGCCGTACCATTTGTTCGTCCATGACCATAGCAGGATTTACCAAACATTGTACACAAATGTGGCTCAATATGGTCCTCGTGGGATGTTGTCCTATCCCCACCAATAGTTAGTCCTGTTCGATCAAAATGTGATGGTTCTACCCTAGTTGAGGAAGAGGGACCTGCTTGGTAAATAAATGTGTTGTGGAGAGAAATAATTTGTGATAGTTTTATAAATGCCTCGTGTTCCTTGGGAATCATATCATGCCTATCAGGGATGTCTAACCTCAGTAGTTCTCTGCAAGGTGGATGTAACTATCAATTCGAATCTCTATTCCTAACATTGGGATGGTTTTGGGGCATCCCCATACCAGCACCCTAGAACCCCAACATGTTAAAATTGTTCACATGATTACCCAACACAAGCTCAACATAAAAATTTCAGAGGAGGTATAGGGGTACTTCCCTATTCTTGTGTCGGGGAATGACAAAAACCATGTACCTTCTATTGATCTAGTGATCTTCGATTGATTAACAAACACACCACTCGATTAAAATATGTGCTTTATGAGTGTCTAGAATGACATCTATCCCAAGAACTCTAAAATGTGAATATATTTGCACTTTGGCCATTTTTATACTCTTCATGTTATTCTAGCCCAGTTCATTGGCATATTCTTATCATTTTTCTCTTTCTATATTATTTAGTGTTATACAATGCATCATTTAATTAGATGATAGTATCTACAATAGAATCTAATGATGTTGATAAGGACTGGTGAAGTTCATCTCCACCTCTCCAAGATGCATCAGTCTCTCTCAAATGAGAAATCTCTCTAGATATAGCTACATCTAGGTCCATAGTAGCCATTTCAATCATAGATACGATCAAAATATCATTAAAAAAATACACATGGTATAATAGCATTTCTAAGAAATGAAAAATGTAGAAATAGTGTATCATGAAAAATAACAATATGAACTATTTATAATTTAAAATTTAAAATTGAACATAATTTACGATAAAGAATAAACATTTAGCATTTTTCTATTATAAATTAATGTCATATATATTATATTACTTTGAGTTTCTATATGCATACATTAATTGCCCTATGTGTATATGTCGATTGAGAGCCTTCTCTACCTTATTTTAAATCTAAAGGTAGTATCAGCCAATCCTTCACATGATATTTGTACAACCATTTTGCAACACTTTATTCTCTAGAGAAAACCTTTTCTCTCTTCTAGATATGTAATCGAGATGTGTAGGCTAACACATCTTTAATGATGATGTTTATGTCTCATTGTACACACTCGAATCTTTTCTTTTCATTCATCTTATGGTAAACCAAAAAAGTGGGCTGGTGAAAGGATTAGTCAATCTTTTCTTGTCATTCATCTTATGGTGTTCCCGATAATACTTATCTACTTTGCATAACGAACCATCCTTAAATATTGTATTGTTGCAAAAACATGATCATTGCATGATACTCTTTAAATGATCGCTTCCATTGATAAGGGTAGGACGATAAAACTTTAATGATGGTATGACCTTCTACATATATCCAATGGTTTATTTTGAAAAATAATATATATTTAAGAGTTATTCTTAAAATTCATTTTGTACAATGGATGTTTTTATTTGCTATTTTACATTTATTTTTAATATTACTGTTTTTTGGTTAATATTGTAATGATTTATAATAATAATAATTTTAATAATAACAAAATATGACAAATTGAATAATAGAGAAGACAAAATGAAATAATAATAATCCTAAAATAATAATAAATAAGTCAAAGAATATCTCTAAACATAACAAATAGGAATTAAATAAAATAAAAAATTAAAACATGGAATGAATAAAATTGTATATATATATATAACCGAAACTTGAAATTCATTTTGTACCATGGATGATTTTATTTTCTATTTTACATTTATTTATGACTTTATTGTTTTTTACTCATTTAAAGTTAGGGAAGGAAGTGGTGAAGACCATTGTATTCCCTAATGGGGCTATGGATCCATGTTTGAAGCTAGAGTAATGACATATTTTTATTATTTGCAAATTGAGGGATTGTTAGTATTAGATTGAGGGGTTTTGTTGCGAGGTGATTCATCTCTCATATTGTGGGTTTCCATATATGTTGTGGTTGTTAATTATTTCTGTCTTTGAGACAAATAATATGTATTTGAATCTTCAGTAAGTCGAGCATATCATCACATAGTTCTATGTAAGATCTACACCCTCTTCTTTCTTAATTGTTCATTCAAAATATTAGATATTGATGATGTTATATTTTGAAATACCTATGATGTTTATGATAATTAAAATGGGGATATAACTTATGATATCAGAAAAAACTCTATACTCTATTGGACCACATGATTTATAAAACTTCAATAATTCACAATTACAATTGATTAACCCTCTCAAATTTAGAAAACTTCACTTTTATTATTTAAGTATATATATGTTTTGTATATATTAATATAATAATAAAAAACTAAAGGGAAAACATATTTTATTTAAAATACTAAAAATTACCTTTGATGCTAAATAACATCATACTTTGATTTTATTTTATTTGGCAAAAATGCTCGGGGCTAGTACATTTCAACCATTGGATAAGAATACACAACCCAGGGGAATCTAAGTTATCAAAATCGCTTTTTGGATTGCACCTATTTTGAGCCACATCAACCCTTAACACGGATGGATTTTTGGTTGTCTCCTCCCAACTATGTCACCTCTAAGTGGATTAGTCGGGTCTCCCTACTAATGAGTTCCGGACCTTAACCGAATAATTTATTTCGAATGGGTCATTAAATAACATAATATTAAAAAAATATTGTCACTAAATAAAAACCTTTTCTATTATGATAATAAAGAGAAAAAATCACATTTAGAAGGAAAATATACTCTTTATTTATTTTGGAACCTAAGGTTATGCAGGTTCATCACAACTATGGATATTCTAGAATCCGATAGTCGAAGGACATCAATAGACTATTAGAGTATTTGGATATAGGCTAAGTTCATCCATCCACTGAATGATGGACTGAATAGTTAATGAGGTTGTGGTTAGATTGACTAGAAAAACTGACTCAACTATGCATTGGTGTGTATTTTGGGGAAAAATTTAGAACCAACAACCCCTATTTATGGAGTAGATCATCCTGACTTAAATGGAGTTTGCTAGATCTGGAGACTATAAAAGAATGATCCTATGGGTTGTGTTTAAAAGAACTTGAAATATTTTGAAGAATGCATTGTGATGTTTTGATCAAGTGTCATAAATTCATCTTTAAACAACACCACTTTTCTAGGAACCTAGTTTTCTTCTTCTATTTTCTTTCTATTCTATGGATTGTTGTGAAGAGGTTCCCAAACCTGGTGTTAGATATACTCGTTTTGACCTAGCATGTTGTCTATAAATTTTGTTGAGTCTGATCCAATCTTGATCAACTCTAGGGTCATGATTGGTTGAATGATACCTCTTCTTAAACATGGACTAGATATGCTTAATCAAGAGGATGAATTCCAATATATAACCTATTTTTATGAAAGGGAATAACATTGCAAAGTATGCAATTTGGGTGTCACATGTGAAGACTATTTTTTAAGAGAAATCAATTATGGTAATATGTAAAGAACACTATTCAACAATGAAAGGAAGGATGTGGGTCTGTGGTAATCACAAACTAAATTTTAAGGGAGATTCACTTTCATACATGCGTGATCAACAAAGCTGATGCTACGCAAAGTAAGTTCAAGTCAATATTTAACAAGGTTAATGAAATTCAAGTGATCCACATAGAGAAAGGGTTGATGTATCTAGAATCCTTTTTCTTTGATAGGATTGAATAATATTTACCTTGCATCAAGGATTTATAGTTTAAATTAAATTGAGAGAATTTCGCAAGCATTTTATAATGAAAGATGGACAACTCATTAAGGTGGTCATAATGAGTTTGAGGACACTTTATGATGTCTTGTTCTCCTCCTTTTTCACCAATGAGATATGACCCAAAATAAAATTACATAGAATTCATCCTTGATATCTTTTATTATTTTTTTATTAGAGACCAACAAAACTTGCTTGAATAAGGGAATCTGGTGGAAAATGCCAAGCTCACTTGCTAAAAATAAAGTTGACAAAAAATTATAAAAAACATGGTTGAGTATATTATTGACCAAAATGTATGCACCAACCTACTAAAGCAAATACTGAAGAGTTGGCATTAACGAAGAATAATAAAAGGAAGACAACTTATGGCTACTGTTCAAAAGTGGGACATGTCGAAAAAACCTATCGGAAGGATATGAATGAAGTGGAACAACCACTATGATCCTTATTTTTAAATTTTGAAGTGGAACAACCACTATGATCCTTATTTTTAAAGAAATTTAACATCATCAATTTACTATTATCCATTTATGTTTATAAATAAAATAAATACAATAAATAAAACTTGAACTCATTAAACATTATTATTAGCATGGAAATTTTCAAAACTCTAAAGCATCAAAGGTGAACGACATCACCACCATAACGTGTCGGTTGATGAAGAATACAACGCTTCATATATGCATATATGTGGATGTCTATTTCTGTTTTCTTGAGAACTTCAAAAGCTCTGAAAATGGAGAGGCCACAAAATGAAAGCATCACTGATATGAGTAGCGTTGCAATTCAAGCTCTAGCGATAAAAATACTTTCCAGGGTCTATGATCATTTAATGCTTTCTGAGAACACAGAGTTATGGGAAGCCAGTACTGAGCAATTTCCAGACATGCGCAGTGAGGGTGTCCCGCAGCACTTGATCTCGGGTGTTTCCTTGAGACTTACACTAGGACCAGATGAAGATGACTGGGAAGTTGAAGATATATTGGATAGTGTAAATGTAAGTTATTTGGATGACATCAGACGAGCTGAAAACGTTGAATTTGTTGTAAACTACGATGACGATATTAGGACTGCAATGGCGCAGAATAATAATGTTGTCCTCTCCCGAACTATAATTGATTGGAGCCGTGAGGATGGGAATCTGCTGAGCCGACAAATTATATGGAGTGGAAGTTTCATAGAATGTCAGCGGTTGGTGAAACTATTTGATGAGGGTAATACATCTTCTATACAATTGAGATTGGAAGAGTTCTCTTTTCATTCCCAATTGAGAGACCAGTTTATTTCTCGCCATCCGAATCATCCAATAGCTGCTCCTATAGCAGCTCTTTATTCTTCGCCAACTGTTATTATTGATCAGACACTGTTAGATACAAATGATGACGAGGAGGGGGTTTTATGTGTGGTTTGTCAGAATAAAATTCCAATTGGATTTAGAGCAAAACAACTGCCTTGCAAGCATTTTTTTCACGGAAAATGTGTCATAGAATGGCTTGTTCTTAAACTCGAATGCCCGTTATGTAGATATGACTTTCCATAATTGTTGCATGTGAACAACTGTTGAAAAAACTCTTTCTATTTTTTTATTTACTTGAAGCATCATAATATTATAGGATTTTAAAATAGTTGTCGGCTGAGCTGTGGTCTAGCGGTTAAATCGGTGGGAGTTTCCATCACTGGCCCAGGTTCGATTCCCACAGGGGAGTCCTCAGAGTGACATCTTTATCAAGGGGTATTCTTGTTAAAAAAAAAAAAAAAATAGTTGGTATGGCTTATTGGAATGATTATTTAAATTTGTACCCAATAATTATTCAGAGCTCACATTGATCTCTAATTTAGTGCATATATTGGTTTGTAAATCATTATTTCTTGCATTTTTATTGTTTAGATATTATTTCATATTTTAGATTTTTTTGACCAGATCAACCAGATAAACTAGAGTGTAACAAATGTACAGTATAAATTTATTTCATCTTTCCCTATCTTATTATGCTTAAATGCATTTTTATTAACATTTAAATAAGTTTCAGTTAAGATTTTATTATTTATAGTTTTATAATTCACTGAAGCTTTATACTTAGAATCAGTTTTTGTTTTTTATTTATTAAATAGTATTTATTTTATGTTTTAGTGATATTTATAAGGATTTATTTAACAACTACTCATGTATATAAAAATAGCCATACTAATACTTATAATTTACAATTTAATTATAAAGATTTGGTGTTCAACTTTATTTCTTGTCATGAGCTAATAAAATTATAAATAAATTAGGTTTATTTAACTTTGTTTTTATATAATCATTTTAAATTAAAAATATATATAATTAATTGAAAACAAAAAAAATACTCTTAAATTTAAGTAAATTGAATTAGATAAACTTGATTTACTTCTTCTAAAATATTCACATCAATTTACATATTATCTTATCTATCGTCCCCACAAAATTTGGTCATGTAATATGACATTATATACATTATAAGGTGGTGAACAAGCTCTTTCAGAATGTGGCACTCCAACCAGGGTTGGAATTTCAAATGACGAACACCCGTCAAAATTGCCTGTAACAATCAAAATCTGAAACGTTTTCTATATTTTAGGCCAGATTTTGACGGTCTCCGTAAAATCTTAGCTGTATTTGACGGGTAAATTGACCCATGACTGGCAGTTACCCGTCAAATTCCTTCCCTTCTCCAACTCCTCTCGACTAAACCAATGCCAGCCCAGGAACAACAGATTGTGTTCCTATGCAGGATACTGTTGGTACAACGGTCAGAATACCACTCAAGAAGAGCTTGTCAAGAAATAAATCAAACGCAAATCAGAACCCCACATAATTACCAAAAGAGGTCAACAAATATCCTTATAATTGCTAATTATGTCCATGATAGTAGTTGAAGTCATGAAGACACAATCCATCGCGTACGTCAGATAATAATGCAATCCTCATCCCTTAGCATTTGTCATCTACCGTATTCATTAGGTATATAACACTCTTAATGCAGTACACTTTTTTATTCAATGCTACAATTATGATCCATTTATATTTAACAAATACATACTAGGTAATGTTTATGGAACACATTATAAGATGTGTGCAAGAGGATGAGGTTCTTGTTTCTTTTTGACAGATTTTATGTAATAGAAAAAAAAAAAAAATAGGCATCCCTCAACTTATGGATATTTTGAGATACATAAGCAATGTATAATGTATATTAAGGAGAGTAAAAAAGATGAAATGTAAAAAATTGAATGAAGTTTCCAATTATATAATTGTTTTCTATTAAAAATGTTCTTAACTATCTAAACCTTGATATTTTTTAATACACACTTTATTTTTTGGGAGAAATTATAATGTCTATGTTTTTATGTGCAACCTTTGAGTGTCTAAATGATGAAAATAGTCTCATATATAATGTCAAAATTAATCATTAAATAAAAATTGAGAAATGATAGAGAATAGTAATTATTTTAATTAGAAAATATAGATTTAGATAAGTCTAACACACCCATGTAACTAATACGCATTAATCTGTAGTCTCATCTAAATCACTTTTCTTCAATTAAAATGGTAATTATTTTCAATCCTTTCTTAACTGGTATTAAAACATTAGTCTTTTTCAAATTTCAACAAAGTGAAATTATAAAAACATAGTAAACATTATTATAATCAACATAGATCCATGTTAAATCCATGTTAAAAAAATGGATCTTAAACATTATTCTCCGTCTAACTGTTACTATACGGAAAAAGCTATTAGATACACGTGACGATGAGCAGGGGATTTTATATGTAGTTTCTCCGAATAAGATTCCAATTGGATTTAGAGAAAAACAGCCGC
Source organism: Pseudotsuga menziesii (assembly GCA_001517045.1). Lineage (NCBI taxonomy): Eukaryota > Viridiplantae > Streptophyta > Pinopsida > Pinales > Pinaceae > Pseudotsuga > Pseudotsuga menziesii. Next base: position 857,160 of record LPNX010538503.1, read on the forward strand.
CTTACCAGCATCTGTTTCACGGAAAATGCATCATAGAATGGTTTGTTTTAAAAGTCGAATGCCCGTTATGTAGGTATGACTTTCATTAACACTTGCATATGGGTGCATATGGGTCATTGTTTATCAAAACCATTCTTAAATATTTTATTCCCTATGAACATCATATTATTCATTGAATTCCTTTAGTTCTCATTTTCATTAATATTTTGAGTCACCTTCAATTTCTTTCGACGAAACAAATGCCTTTTGTGATGAGATTAAACATAACCAAATTGGATTTCATGTTCCTATCATAGTTGTAGATATGAAAACACTTAGCCTCAAGGGTTAGCTCAATTGGTAAGACATGCGCATACCCTCTCGGATTGGGGAGAGGTCACGGGTTCGAGCATTGAGTCCTTTGGGGTTAGACCTTCTGCGAGGATGGCCGGCGATTTACCACCTCTACCATCCACTAATGTGGGGAAGTATTGTTGGATTTCCCGTGGATCTTTCCATCTGAAAAAAAAAGATATGAAAACACTTTTTCATTCCCATCAACCATGATTTCACTTCTTCACCTATATTCAACATAGAATTAAAAGTCGTAGGTTTGATATTCATGAAACTCCCCTTTCAGTTCATTGAAAAAAAAAATCTTATGCATTTTCTTGGGAGGTGATCACATAGTTCATTCCCTATGTGAGTTGTCAAAAGAAGTTTCTTTATTACCAGCTAGATTGTTTCCTATCCCCTGTGCATGATTTGACTTCGCTTCCTTTCTTTTGGAGCCATTCTCTTGTGATTCCATCGTGTCTCTACTCTTCAAAGCAAAGTATGAGTAAGTAGTAGGGGAGTAACTTTAAATGTTAGAAACTTCTTTTTCTTTGTCTCCTACTAGGGTTTTATGTTGTCATAGATCCTTCTATGATTCTTAAGAGCCTCGGGAACAGGAAACACGATAATATCATCACTTTTGATGCGTATTTAGATGGTTCATCGAACTAGTGAACTTAACGGGAGTTTAGGCATGTAGATTTATTTGGTAGTAATTCATCATTTATGTTATAAATTGCATGAATTATTGTAGCTTTACAATCTAATTTATACAATTCAGACTATTATCTTGATAGATTCGTTTTTAAACACAACTTATTGTCATTTCATAAATCTAATAGATGTTCTTATATTTACCATATATTGTTGATGTGAAACACTTTGACTAAATCTACTTTTATTTATTTATCTTTATAAAAGTCTTAATTTATTATATTCTATGGTTCAGTTCCACAATTAAGATCCATTTACATATATATTTAACAAATATGTACTAGATTTGTTTCCCAATGCAAGAGCTAAAGAACACATTATAATCAACAATACTACTCCTACTATATACTAGAATTGTGGTCTATTGTGGTAGTTAGGATCAAACATATAGCGAATTTACTGTACTAAATTTTAATGTCCCACTCTTAAAAAAAATACATCATTAATTTAATTAATTTACTCTACTAGATTATGTTATCTAATGTATAGTTATGAAAATAACAAATTACTTTATTAGAGTAGAACTATTATTCAGCAACAATTAGAAAAATAACAAACCAATTTATTGTACTATGTTTATTTATTACCATCATAGAATCATGTAGTTGAAAATTATTGTCGAGTTAACTTAATAAAGTACACACAATCTTTAGATTTCTTTTATTATAGGTGTCGCACAATATATTTGTTGGATCAATCTAGGGAATGCATGTCAAATATTTTCCCACATTACCAATATCATCCTGATTTTCTTTTGGAATAGAATCCAACCGTTATGAATAAAATGCATCCATGTTCATAACAATGATACCTATAGGTTAGGAGTTGATCTCTTCAATTACATATGTCAACATGCAACATCTATTGAGAAACTCCTAATCGATTTACCCATAGACCTACGAAAAACTTCTATATTTTGTTTGACATATTCACACTCAAGCTAGGTCCTGGTCTCCTAAAGTATTTGTTCTTAAATTTTTGGCAATTTCTTAGATGACTTTACTTTGTAGATATGCATAACTATCCTATGGATCCTAGTTATCAAGAAAATAGTTTACTATTTTCCATGTTTTATCACTGGAAGTCACCCTAACAAAAAATCTAAGTAGTATCCTTGCGAAGCCAACGACCAATATTCTTGTAAACTCATGAGAAAAATTGTTCTTTACAATACCCATGTGTTCTTTCTACCAATTGGTACACGACATCTATAGTTCTTACAATCTATGGACATAGAGATATTTCAAACCATGATTGAAATTGCACCTTCATTATCTGATATTAGATATCAAGTAACTAGTTCCTCCCCCTCAATTGTTCTTCTTTGAAGTTTTCATATTTCTTTTCTTCATTTTTTTCTTCACTTTTGTTTTTTGTTCATCTTTTCTTCCTTTCGATTTCAAAATTTGTTCCTTCTCTTTTCTATATTAGATATTATTTTTCTCCTTGTTGATTATTTTCTTCCTCCTCACAATTAGCCCCCTGGAATTAGTTTTCCCTTTTTTTTTGTACAAGAGGAATTTATTATTATTAGCCATTGTTTTTACGCTGTGACATCTATTCAATACTTACATTTTCTAAAGGTGTCTTCATATTTCATATATGTTTATTTTCTACATTATTTATTTATTTTGTGTTTATTTCTTTTATTATTCTTTGTTTATGATTAATTTCCTCTATAGATATTAGGAACCCTCATTTATTTTGTTCTCCCACACAACCTTAGCAAATTTCACCTTCATCATAGAATGTCATTTAACCAAGTAAATGGTAGCTTCGAAACATAAAGTTCATTTTCCAACAACTACTTCACCAAATATTGGGGGTATTAGTCTCGTCATCAGTCTTCCTAGTTGTCTTATGTGGGAGAGAAGAAGGAATGTTTATCCATTAATTATTTTATTTTGGATTCAAATCCTATATATTTACATTCTAAGAATCATAGAGAACTTTTAGAATGTCAATTTTTTTTGTCTTAATAAACCTTATGGAAGGGACAACCAATTGTTTTGCTACCATCCTTGAAATCGATTGATCAAACCATCCTTATCTAATATAGTGTAATACACCAAAACAATTGTTAATTATTTATTATTTGGAATATTTTTTTAATACTTTGACAATAAAATCAAGATGAATGTAGTGGATTATTATTATTATTGAATAGTTAAAATACTCAGAGGAAACATAATTGAATTAGTTATTGAACGAGTGTTTGCTGACCCATAAGGGGAATGACAAATGCAAAAAACTGTTGAGTGAGAACTCAAGTGATGCAGGAGGCATCTTCTCGAAAATCAGGTCAAGACTCCTTGTGTTGTGCTAAATAGCAAGAGGCTCATAAATGGCCATGTCCTAGGAAAAATACTATAAAATATTATGTACATCGAATAAGCAGGAGATTGGCGATGGATGGGGAAATGATTAGTTGATGCAAAGAGATGGCACATTCATATTATTTTGTCTATGTGGTTCACTAGACATGCTCAGGGGTTCTGTTGCAAGTAGTATTTGGATTCCCTACCAAGTGTTGGGAGGAACGACAACTTTAGTTCCATTTTCCCAACGGTGGTGACCGGTTCCTTACTAAATATATTAACTATTTAGTACTGATAATTATAGTATAATCGTAGATGTAATTTCTATGTGCATCTTAAACGGAAGAATTATACTATGCAATTATTTCTAATCTTTTATCTTTTTCAATAATATGATTCTTAGTATGAGTTTTTATTTATTTACACAATGTAGGAAATTGCATGTTTAAAAGTTATAAATATTTTCATTCTATAGATTGTACAATAAGAAAAATAATAATTTGAACAATATTAAGTCATTGTATGCAATGTTGTGGATTGGTCACTTTTAAATTTCTATACAGTGCAAATCCATAAGCTTGCACAAAATGACTAAACACTTTGGAAACATTCATGTGCAAATATTAAGTCATTAACCAAGTACTTAGATTCCATACGTAATCATAGAATCCATCTAAGGGGAATTAACACAAATCAATGTCTCTCGCATCCTGTTGAGAATGTGGTGCACGCAAATTAAAAAATTGTAATTATTAGACCATCTAGCAAATAAATGAACTAGCCTGTATTGGAAAAATGAAATATTGAAAATACGACCTCAGTGTTGGGTTTTGTCGCTTAATACATGAGAACACTAGGCACAATACCACCCGCTATAGAGGCATGAGGCTCCTGCAATATTAAAAAATGTATATATTAAGAATCCATTAATATGTGTACAATATGGAAAATTTAAATTGAATGACATTAGATTTTTAAAAATATCCTTAACTGACGAAAAATCATCATAGCAGTACCATATGTTTGTCCATGGCCATAGCAGGATTCGCTAAACATTCTACACAAATGTGGCTCAATATGGTCCTCGTTGGATGTTGTCCTATCCCCACCAATAGTTAGTCCTGTTCGATCAAAAGGTGATGGTTCTACCCTAGGAGAGGAAGAGGGACCTTCCTGGTCAATAAATGTGTTGTGGAGAGGAATAATTTGTGATAGTTTTATAAATGCCTCATGTCCCTTGGGAATCATATCATGCCTATCAAGGATGTCTAACCTCAGTAGTTCTCTACAAGGTGGATGTAATTGTCAATTGGAATCTCTATTCCTAACATTGGGATGGTTTTGGGGCATCCCCATACAAACACCCTAGAACCCCAACATGTTAAAATAGTTCACATTATTACCCAACAAAAAATCAACATAAAAATTTCAGAGGACGAATAGGGGTACCTCCCTATTGTTGTGTCAGGGAATGTCAAAAACCATGTACCATCTATCGATCTAGTGATTGTTGATTGATTAACAAACACACCACTTGATTGAAATATGTTCTTCATGAGTGCCTAGAATGACATCTATCCCAAGAACTCTAAAATGTGAATATATTTGCACTTTGTCCATTTTTAGACTCTTCATGTTATTCTAGCTCACTTCATTGGCATATTCTTATCATTTTTCTCTTTCTATATTATTCTATGTTATACAATGAATCATTTAATCAGATGATAGTGTCTACAATAGAATCTAATGATGCTGATAAGGAGTGGTAAAGTTCATATCCACCCCTCCAAGATGCATCAGTCTCTCTCAAATGAGAAATCTCTCTAAATATAGCTACATCTAGATCCATAGTAGCCATTGCAATCATAGATGCGATCAAAATATCATTAGAAAAATACACATGGTATAATAGCATTTCTAAGAAATGAAAAATGTAAAACTAGTGTATGAAAAATAACAATATGAACTATTTATAATTTAAAATTGAACATAATTTATGATAAAGAATAAACATTTAACATTTTTCTATTATAAATTTTATAAATTAATGTCATATATGTATATTACTTTGAGTTTCTATATGCATAGATTAAATGCCATATGTGTATATGTCGATTGAGAGCCTTCTCTACCTTATTTTAAATCTAAAGGTAGTGTCAGCCAATCCTTCACATGATATTTGTACAACCATTTTGTAATACTTTATTCTCTAGAGAAAACCTTTTCTGTCTTCTAGAAATGCAATCGAGATGTGTAGGCCAACACATCTTTAATGATGATGTTTATGTCTCATTGTACACACTCGAATCTTTTCTTTTCATTCATCTTATGGTAAACCAAAAAAGTGGGCTGGTGAAAGGATTAGTCAATCATTTCTTGTCATTCATCTTATGGTCTTCCCGATAATACTTATATACTGTGCATAACGAACCATCCTCAAATATTGTATTGTTGCAAAAACATGATCATTGCATGATACTCTTTAAATGATCGCTTCCATTGATAAGGGTAGGATGATAAAACTTTAATGATGGTATGACCTTCTACATATCCAATGGTTTATTTTGAAAAATAATATATATATATATATATAAGAGTTATTCTTAAAATTCATTTTGTACAATGGATGTTTTTATTTGTTATTTTACATTTATTTTTAATGTTAATGATTTATAATAATAATAATTTTAATAATAAAAAATATGAGAAATTGAATAATAGAGAAGATAAAATGAAATAATAATAATGATCCTAAAATAATAATAAATAAATCAAAGAATATCTCTAAAGATAACAAATAGGAATTAAATAAAATAAAAAATTAAAACATGGAATGAATAAAATTGTATATATATATATAACCGAAACTTGAAATTCATTTTGTACCATGGATGATTTTATTTTATATTTTACACTTATTTATGAATATTGTTTTTTACTTATTTAAAGCTAGGGAAGGAAGTGGTGAAAACCATTGTATTCCCTAATGGGGCTATGGATCCATGTTTGAAGCTAGAGTAATGACATATTTTTATTATTTGCAAATTAAGGGATTGTTAGTATTAGATTGAGGGGTTTTGTTGGGAGGCGATTCATCTCTCATATTGTGGGTTTCCATAGATGTTGTGGTTGTTCATTTTTTCTATCTTTGAGACAAATAATATGTATTTGAATCTTTAGTAAGTCGAGCATATCATCACATAGTTCTATGTAAGATCTACACCCTCTTCTTTATTAATTGTTCATTCCAAATATTAGATATTGATGATGTTATATTTTGAAATACCTATGATGTTTATGATAATTAAAATGAGGATATAACTTATGATATGAGAGAAAAATCTATACTCTATTGGACCACACGATTTATAAAAATTCAATCATTCACAATTACAATTGATTAACCCTCTCAAATTTAGAAAACTTCACTTTTATTGTTTAACTATATATATGTTTTGTATATATTAATATAATAAGAAAAAAAGTAAAGGGAAAATATATTTTATTTAAAATACTAAAAATTACCTTTGATGCTGAATAACATCATACTTTTATTTTATTTTATTTGGTTAAAATGCTCGTCATGTGGGGCTAGTGCATTTCAACCATTGGCTAAGAATACACAACCCAAGGGAATCAAAGTTATCAAAATCACTCGGGGATCACACCTATTCTGGGCCACATCAACCCTTAAGACAAATGGATTTTTGGTTGTTTCCTCCCAAACTATCCCACCCCTAAGTGGATTACTCGGGTCTCCCTACTAACGAGTTCCACACCTTAACCGAACAAGTTGTTTCAAATTGGTTATTAAATAACATAATAACATAATATTAAAAAAGTATTGTCATTAAATAAAAACCTTTCCTATTATGATAATAAAGAGAAAAAATCCCATTTAGATGGAAAATATACTCTTTATTTATGTTGGAACCTAAGGTTATGCAGGTTCATCACAACTATGGATATTCTGGAATCACATAGTCGAAGAACATGAATCGACTATTAGAGTATTTGGATATAGGCTAAATTGATCGATCCACTGAATGATGGAATGAATGGTTGATGAGGTTGTCGTTAGATTGACTAGAACAACTAACTCAACTATGCATTGGTGTGTATTTTGTGGAAAAATTTAGTATCAACAACCCCTATTTATGGAGTAGATCATCCTGACTTAAAGGGAGTTTGCTAGATCTGGAGACTATAAAAGAATGATCCTATGAGTTGTGTTTAAAAGAACTTGAAAATATTTTGAACAATGCATTGTGATGTTTTGATCAAGTGTCATCAATTCATCTTTAAACAACACCTCTTTTCTAGGAACCCAGTTCCCTTCTTCTATTTTCTTTCTATTCTATGAATTATTGTGAAGAGATTCCCAAACATGGTGTTAGATATACTGGTTTTGACCTAGCATGTTGTCTATAAATTGTGTTGAGTCTGATCCACTCTTGATCAACTCTAGGATCATGATTGGTTGACTAATACCTCTTCTTAAACATGGACTAGATATGCCTAATGAAGAGGATGAATTCCAATATATAACCTATTTTTATGAAGGGTAATAACAATGCAAAGTATGCAATTTGGGTGTCACATGTGAAGACTTTTTTTCAGAGAAATCAATTATGGTACTATGTAAAGATCACTATTCAAGAATTGACTAATGACTAGGTTATGTCTTTCAACAACGAAAGGAAGGATGTGGGTCTGTGGTAATCACGAACTAAATTTTAAGCGAGATTCACTTTCATACATGCGTGATCAACAAGGATGATGCTATCCAAAGTAAGTTCAACTCAATATTTAGCAAGGTTAATGAAATTCAAGTTATCCACATAGAGAAAGGCTTGATGTCTCTAGAACCCCTTTTCTTTAATACGATTGAATAATATTTATCTTGCATCAGGAATTTATAGTTTAAATTGGGAGAATTGTGTAAGCATTTTATAATGAAATATGGACAACTCATTGAGGTGGTTATGATGAATTTGAAGACACCTTATGATGTCTTTTTCTCCTTCTTTTTTACCAATTAGATGTTAGCAAATAAAATTACAAATTTTTTATCTTTCATATCTTTTATTATTATTTTTTTAAAGACCAACAAAACTTGCTTGAAGAAGGGAAGCTCGGTGGAAAATGCCAAGCTCACTTGCTAGAAATAAAGTTGAAAAAAAATTATAAAAAACATGGTTGAGTATATTATTGACCAAAATGTATCCACCAAGCTACTAAAGCAAATACTGAAGAATTGGCACTAACAAAAAAATAATAAAAAGAAGAAAACTCATCGCTACATTTGAAAAGTGGGACATGTCTAGAAAACCTGAAAAGTGAGACATGTAAGAAAACCTATGGGAAGGATATGAATGAAGTGGAATAACCATTATGATCTTCATATTTTGAATCTTAAAATCTACATCAAAGAAATTTAATATTATCAATTAATTATTATTGATTTATTTTTGTAAATAAAATAAATAAAACTTGAACTCACTAAACATTATTATGAGAATGGAAATTTTCAAAACTCTAAAGCATCAAAGGTGAACGGCATCACCACCATAACGTGTCCGTTGATGAAGAATACAACGCTTCATATATGCATATATGTGGATGTCTATTTCTGTTTTCTTGAGAACATCAAAAGCTCTGAAAATGGAGAGATCACAAAATGAAAGCATCACTGATATGAGTAGCGCTGAAATTCAAGCTCTGGCGATAAAAATAATTTCCATGGTCAATGATCATTTAATGCACAATGAGAGCACAGAGTTATGGGAAGCCAGTAGTGAGCAATTTCCAGGCATGGGCAGGGAGGCTGAGGGTGTCCCGGAGCACTTGATCTCGGGTGTTTCCTTGAGACTTACACTAGGACCGAATGAAGATGACTGGGAAGTTGAAAATATATTGGATAGTGTAAATGTAAGTTATTTGGATGACATCAGACGAGCTGAAAACGTTGAATTTGTTGTAAACTACGATGACGATGTTAGGACTGCAATGGCAGAAAACAATAATGTTGTCGTCTCCCGAACTATGATTGATTGGAGCCGTGAGGATGGGAATCTGGTGAGCCGACAAATTATATGGAGTGGAAGTTTCATGAACTGTCAGCGGTTGCTAAAACTATTTGATGAGGGTAATACATCTTCTATACAATTGAGATTGGAAGAGTTCTCTTTCCATTCTCAATTGAGAGACCAGTTTATTTCTCGCCATCCGAATCATCCAATAGCTGCTCCTATAGCAGCTGTTTATTCTTCGACAACGGTTATTATTGATCAGACACTCTTAGATACAAGTGATGACGAGGAGGGAATTTTATGTGTGGTTTGTCAGAATAAAATTCCAATTGGATTCAGAGCAAAACAGCTGCCCTGCAAGCATATTTTTCACGGAAAATGCATCATAGAATGGCTTGTTCTTAAACTCGAATGCCCGTTATGTAGATATGACTTTCCATAATTGTTGCATATGGACAACCATTAAAAGATAGTTGGTCTCGCTTACTGGAATGATCAGAATGTAGGAGATTGTTAGCATGGTACTTACCATTATTTAAAATTGTAGCCAATAATTATTCAGAATGGACATTGATTTCTAATTTAGTGCATATTTATTGTTTAGATATTATTTTATATTTTGGATTTTTTTTAACAGATTAACAAAATAAACCAGTAATAATTTATTTCATGTTTTCCTATCTTGTTATGCTTAAATGCATATTAATTAAGATTTAAATAAGTTTTAGTTAGGATTTCATTATTTCATTATTTATAATTTTATAATTTGCTAAAGTTTTATGTTTAGTATCATTTTTTTATTTTTATTTATTAAATAGTATTTGTTTTATGTTTTAGTGATATTTATAAGGCTTAGGTAATTAGTTTAATGTTTAGGATTTGTTTAACAACTACTCATCTCTATAAAACAATTTATCAGTAGCTATGCTAGTACTCATAATTTACAGTTTAATTATGAGGATTTGGTTTTCAACTTTATTTCTTGTTATAAGCCAATGAAATTATCAATAAATTATCTTTATTTAACTTGTTTTATATGTCATTTGGAAGATTGCAGATGCTCAAGGTAATCTTGTTGAGGGTCATGAGTCCATTGTTGGGGCTGGTGTACATCATTTTGAATCCTTGTTTAAAGAAGAGGCTAATTTACATCTGCCTGAAATTCTGGATATTGCTGATAATTTTCCTTCTGATATTATTACTGATAGTGAAAATCATGATCTTATGATTCTTGTTACTATTGAGGAAATTCAATCTATTTTGGCTATTAGTAAAAATGATAAGAGTCCTGGTCGTGATGGGATCGCTGTGGAAGTGTACAGGGCTCTTTTTGAGGTTGTGGGAAGGGATCTGTTAAGAGTTGTTGAAGTTTCCAGAATCAGTGGGAAGATTCTCGTTGTTTTTAACTCTACCTTTATTGCTTTGATTCCCAAAGCTGATTGTCCTAAGTCATTTAATGACTTTAGACCTATATCTTTATGTAATTTCATTTATAAGATTATAGGTAAGATCATTTCTACTTGAATTAAAAAGATACTGGGTAGAGTTATATCCAAGGAACAATTTGGTTTTTTGCGTGGGAGACAGATTCATGAAGCAGTTGGTATCATTCAGGAAGGCTTACATTCAATCCATGTTAAGGGTTTTAAATCTGTTGTACTTAAAATTGATTTATCCAAGGCTTATGATCAGGTAAATTGGACATATTTATGGATTATCATGACTAAAATGGGATTTTCTGTAGCTTTTATAACATGGGTGATGAGTAGTATCACTTTTGTTTCTTTTGTTGTTCTTATTAATGGGGTGGCATCTTCTTTTTTTAAATCTAGAAGGGGGCTCAGACAAGGATGCCCTTTGGCTCCTTTACTCTTTCTGATTGTGGTAGAAGGATTGAGCAGGTACATTCATAAAGTTCATTTTTGTGGGGCCATGTAGGGTATCTCTTTTGGCAACAATATCACTTTGTCCCGTATTTTATTTGTGGATGATATTATAATGATTACTGACAGTTTTGAACAGTCCTTATCAACCTTATATGAGGTTCTGATGGTTTTTTGTTTAGCCTTTGGTGTGATTATTAACGAGGATAAATCTTCCTTTTATTTTTCTGGGATGCATGATTGTGAGGTGATTTCTATTCGGAATATTTTCTCATTTAATGTTGTAAATATTGAGATGGGTATGAAATATCTTGGTTTTTATTTAAAACCCTGCAGATATCTTATGAAAGACAGGGATTGGCTCATTACCAAAGTGGAAAAGAGAATAAAGAACTGGAGTTTTAGATGTTTATCTAAAGGAGGAAAATGTATTTTGGTTAAAGTTGTCCTTGAAGCCATTCCAGTTTACTGGATACATTTTTGGATACCGATGGGTATTCTTGATAGAATCAGAAAGTTATGTTTCAAATTTTTATGGTCTCGTAGTTGTGGGGCTTCTGGACTACCATGGTCTTCTTGGAAGGATCTGGCATATCCCAAATCTTTTCGAGGCTGGGGTCTCAAAATACTTGCCTTTTTTGCAAAATCTCTTACTACTAAGAATGTGTGGAATTTGATTAATGGCATAGGAATTTGGGCACAGATTGATATACAGAAGTATATTTCACCCTTATCCTTACTTGACTGGATAAGGAGTGATGTGAAGAAAAAAAAGGCATTTCCATTTATTGGAAAGCTGTACTTTGGTCTTTTGATCTTATTGGACAGTCACTTGTGTGGAAAAGAGGGATTGGTTCTGAGGTATGTAGCGGTATTGACCCATGGCTTGGATGCAAATGGAGACATAATTTACCTGTGTCCATGATTGATAAACTTCATATTGGAGGATATTTTGTCTTAAGAGATATTGCTTGTATGGGGACAACTTTACTCCAGGAACATGGTTGGTTGAATGCTGATCACCTTGGTTTTGATGAGTAGGAAATTGGTATCTGGAATTCTTATGTTGCATTTCTGTCAATGATTCATGTTTGTATATCTAATGAGGATGATCAAATGATTTGGAGCTTGTGTAAAACTGGTAAGTACACTCCCAAAGTTGGCTACTTTCATCTTATTCATTTTAGAAATGAGATGGAATGTTTCTGGTGGTGGAAATGGATTTGGAAATTTCAGTGTCCGCTAAAATCAAAATTATACTGCTGGTTTTTGTTTTCAGGGAAAACATTAACTTGGGACAATTTATGTCGAAGAGGTAGAGAAGCTCCTAGCAGGTGTTACCTGTGCAATATGGATTCTGAAGCTAATGCTCATATTGGTTTCGAGTGCTCTTTTACTAGAAGGGTTTGGTCTGAAATTGAGATTAAGCTAATATATAACAATTTGTGGAATGGATTAACTATACTGGATTTTGTTCAGAACTGGGTTCTGCATGCTGAGGCCAGGTTTAGATCCTTACCTGTGATTGTTTCTTGGTTTATATGGAAAGCTGGGAATCAATATTGTTTTGATGAGATTCAACCAAAGCATTTTTTGGTAACTTCTTTATGTTTGGATTTACTAAATGCATATCCCTTGGATAACAGAATTGCAAATATTAGGAGGGTTGTTATTGAACAAATTGATAAATCAGTTCCAGGGGGTTTCTTTGATGGTTCGGCAGCTGGAATCCCTCAGACTTGTGGGGCTCGAGGCATCCTATATTTATCTGATGAGCATTTTTTTACTTTCTCTGCTGGTTTGGGGTTGGGAACCAACAATTATTCCAAACTCTTAGCTTTAAAACTGCTCATCATTTTGGCTTTAAAGCAGGGTGCTCAATCTTTGCAGATTTTTGGGGATTCCCAGTTGGTGATCAATTGGGTAACTGGTAAGTTCAGAATAAATAATATTGTTCTTACTCAGGTCCTTCAGGAGGTGATTAGAATCTCAAATTTTCTTTCCAAATTTGATTACAAGCATATCTATCGTTAACGTAATACTAAAGATGATGCTTTAGCTAATGCAGGTGCTAATGAGATTGAAGGCCATTGGAAAATTATGGAATATAGAGGAGCTGACACTTATGAAACTTTCCATATTTTTTAAGTTTGTCTACCTCTGTCTGGTGGAGGGGTTGGTGCATTTGGAGCACTTCATTGATCATATTTTTTCTTGACAGTTAATGGTATTGACTTAGTTTTGGGACAGATTTTTACATGAACTGTGTGGACAGTTGTGACAGGTCCATTCAGCATTTTTGTACAGGATCTTTATGATACATTTTTATTTTCTTGGTTACAGTTATATGATAGTTTATGACTGTCATATGAAAATTTATGTTTTGACTGGTTATTTTGGATAGGCTATTATATATGAGTTTTTACTGAACTATGTGGATAGTTCGGACAGTGATACGTTCTTACTGAGTTTACAATTTTGGGATAGGTTCTTGACAGTCATATGAAAAGTTTGTTTTGACAGCTTATTTGAATGTTTTTTATATATAAAAACTGATTTAGATGATATATAAATCTATCAAATTTTTTGAACTTACCTATTGGATGTAATGAATGGTTTTCTCCTCTCTTATATGGACGATATTATTTGATTTCAAATCAAATATTACCTTCAGTAATATGCATTTTATTATGCTGTACATTTTGAGGAAATGGACACTGATCTAGTTAAGATAGTTGTCTATCTGATGAATGCAACTTTTTAAATAAAGTTACGATTTTTTTTCGTGGAAAAAAATGATAGTGTTCCTACTATGATCATAATAGTACTCAGGAAGAACTTGTCATGAAATAAATCAAACGCAAATCAGAACCGAACATAATTACTAAAAGAGGTCAAGAACATATCATTATAATTGGTAATTAGTTTTATGTGCCAAGTTATGTCAATGAAAATAGTTAAAGTCATGAAGACACAATCCATGTCAGATAAGATAATTGTTTTCTACTCAAAATGTTCTCAACTATCTAAAGCTTGATCTTTTTTAACACACACTTTATTTTTGGGACAAATTATAAGGCTAACACACCCATCTAACTAATACAGATTAATGTACTAGATTTAATAGTAGAAATAACCATTCTTTTATTTATTAGAATCATACAATCATGTAGTAGAAAATTACTTTCTAGTTAACTTAATAAAGTACACACAATCTTTAGATTTCTTTTATTATAGGTGTCCCACAATATAATTGTTGGATCAATGTAGGGATTGCATGTCAAAGATTTTCCCACATTACCAATATCATCGTGATTTTATTATGGCATAGATTCTAACCATTATGAATAAAATGCATCCATATTCATAACAACGATACCTATAGGTTAGGAGTTGATCTCTTCAATTATAGATGTCAATATGCAACATCTATTGATAAACTCCCAATCTATTTACCCATAGACCTACAAAAAACTTCTATCTTTTGTTTCATGTATTCACGTTGGAGCTAGGTCTTGATCTCTCTAAGTATTTGTTCTTAAATTTTTAGCTAGTTCTTATATGACTTTAGTTTGTAGATATGCATAACTATCCTATGGATCCTAGTTATCGAAGAAAATATTTTTCCAGTTTCAATGTTTTATCACTCAAAGACATCCTACCAACAAATCTAAGTAGTATCCTTGCAAAGCCAACAACCAATATTCTTGTCAACTCACAAGAAATATTGTTCTTTAAAATACCCATGTGTTCTTCCTACCAATTGGTGCTCGACATATACAATTCTTACAATTTATGGACATAGAGATATTTCAAACCATGTTTGAAATTGCACCTTCATTATTTGATATTAGATATCAATTAACTAGTTCCTCCCCCTCAATTGTTCTTCTTTGAAGTTTTCATATCTCATTTCTTCATTTTTTTCTTCAATTTTGTTTTTTGTTCATCTTTTCTTCCTTTCGATTTCAAATTTTGTTCATTCTCTTTTCTATATTAGATATTATTTTTCTCCTTTTTCATTATTTTCTTCGTCCACACAATTAGCCCCTTGGAATTAGTTTTCCATTTCTTTTGTACAAGAAGAATTTACTATTATTAGCCATCGTTTTTACACTGTGACACCTATTCAATAGTTACAGGTGTGTGAAAGAAGTTGAGGGACCTTTTAGATGCAATCCTACTTTTTGGAAACATGCTCACGATACATAAAAACACAACCCATTCTCATTATGTAATGATTTGTTTGGTTAATCT
Source organism: Pseudotsuga menziesii (assembly GCA_001517045.1). Taxonomy (NCBI): domain Eukaryota; kingdom Viridiplantae; phylum Streptophyta; class Pinopsida; order Pinales; family Pinaceae; genus Pseudotsuga; species Pseudotsuga menziesii. Next base: position 872,679 of record LPNX010538503.1, read on the forward strand.
TGAGCCTGACATGTGACATGACACGTAGGTTAGGCTATGCAAAACATGCACGTGTTTTATAGTTACAAAATGTGTATGCGTTATGGAGAAGAAAAAAGCGCATGTGTTATGGAGAAGCAAAACACCCACACTTTTTGGAGAAGGAAACACACTTGTGTTCTAGATAACCAAAACATGCACGCGTTATGGAGAACCATACAAGATGGTTTTAGTGCATGGCTAGGAAATGAATAAAAACAATAGTTGTATCATCAAGACTTAGGACCTATAGTAATATTTTAGCATCATCAAGAACAACATCACAAACAACCATGGCTAACCTCTCAAGATAATATTTTTTATTTGTGTTGGAATATGGACACCATTAGGAGTTTTTAAGAACTAAGTATGGGTCATAGTCCCTTGAGCATGCTTGAGGGAGGAAACTAAATAATTATGTCCTAAAGGTAGCTTTTAAGGATTGAGGTCCATGAACAAGGAATGGAACCTGCACATAGGACCTATGTATGTGATACTTTGTATCCAAGAGAGATATATGCAATGCATTAGAATTCTATTAGCACTACAAACATATCCGTAGACATGCTTGAGAGAGGAAACCCATCCCTTAGGCCATAAAGGATTCCTATAGACATATAGGGCTAAGAACAACACCTCGAACAAACACACATGATCTCTTAAGGTATCCTCAACCTTTATCTTGGGATATGGCCATGATTAGGGATTTTTAAGCATTAGATATGAAGGATAAGGTGTTAATCATGGTTGGTACATAAAGCTTTAATTTTATATTGTAAAAAAGCTTTTAGGGATAAATTCCCATGAACGACACCTTGAATCACCATAGATGACCTCTCATGTTGATATTTTTGTTTTGAATGGGGATATGGTAACCATTAGGGGTTTATAAGTACTATGTATGTGTCTTGGGACCTTATACATAACAAGGGAGGAAACCTAGGCCTTATCCCCTATAAGATGCTTCGATCCGTCTAGAGCCCAGAATGATGTGTTAAACAACCACAATAGATGCTTCCATGATTTCATTTACCTTGAAATGGGGATACTAGTTCCATTAGAACATTTTTAGCACTAAGTACATATATTAGGCACCTTCTCATGGGTAGGGGGAAACACTTGGTCCTTAGGTCTTAAAGGAATTTTTTAACCATTTAGGTCCAAAATTGATGCCTCCAACCACCACACATGACATTGAAAGTGAATTCTTTGAATATTAATTGGTATATGCATTCCATCATCATTTGTTGAGCACTAGGTATGCATCTCAAGGCCATGGACATGGTGAGGGGTGGAAACTATGACCTTAGTCCCTAACTAAAGCTTCTAGGAATCTAGAGATAAGAGGTAAGCCTTAAAAAATAACGCATAGCATCTCATAGATATATTTGGACTATGAATATGGATGTTAGCAGAATTAGGTGGTTTTGAGCAGCAGGTATGGGACCTCTGATACATGATTGATGGAATATGCTAGTTCCTTAGGCCATAATGAATATTTAAGGCCACCATATTAATGAACAATTAATTGAAGCACCACATATTACCTTCTCAAGGTATGCTTTATGCACAAGAAAATATAAACATGCCTTTAAGAGGTTTTGAGCATTAGATATGGGTATTAATGCCTCAACATGGTCAAGGGAGGAAATCCAAGTCTCGATCCCTAAATAATATTTTTGGCATCTATCATGATACACATGTGCCTTACTCACTATCCCTCTATTCCTTACTCATTGTCCCTACCTATCTCTGTATTTCCATCTCTCACTATCTCTATGTGTATGTGTGTTTGTCTTTCCCCCTTCTCTCTCACACAACCTCCCTCTATCTCTATATATCTATCTCAATGTGTGTGTGTCCCTCCCTCACTCACCATCTCTTGAAACCTCTATCAACCTTATTTATACCTCCCTCACTATCCCTCCATACATCACTCTCTCTCTCTATTGTTCCCCTTCCACCCATATCTCTCCCACATAATCTATATATATGTGTGTGTGTGTCCCTCCCTCATTCTCCATCTCTCATAACCTTTCTCCACCTTCACTATACCTCCCTTACTATCCCTCCCTTCACCACTCTCTCCCTATCACTCACTTCTCCTCCCCCCCCCCGCTCTCTCTCTTTGTGTGTGTGTGTGTCCCCCCCACCCCATTCCTATGGAAATTGAACCCAAGTGATAGAACAATTGCACTCACAAAATTGCTAATCAAACATGCAAATTTACACACAAAGGAGACTGAAATTGGAGCATAACAATAATCTGTATTGAATAAGTGTAAAATAACCACACTTATGAAGTCATAGGCTGCTGCAATATATTATTACATGAGAGATTCGAATGCATAAGGATACCATTCAAAATAGTGAAAAGCAGGCTTACTAAATCTAGTCAAATCCCCCATAGGTGCATAAACAAGTTTCCAAATCTACCTAGAGGCTCACGAATTGGAAAAGTCAATTAGGCAAGATAATAAGTGATGGAAAGAGAACTCATAAATTATTTTATTAGGAGAAAATAATGGAGGATGATGAGGGAAAAAAACAAGTCAACTACACCTAGTCTTACTTGCCCTTTTTCCATAAATCTCAATAAAGCAGGCAACATAGCAGAAAAAGTAGATATGCACTAGAGAGGATATGGAATAAAGAAGATATGCTAAATATGGATTCCAAGACATTTCCAAAGCACTCCATGACTCAGTTTTTGCAAGTTAGAATTCTAGGACATGTGGAAGACAACTTGCATAGAGTGGAATATTGGAAACTAGGAAAATAAGACAAAAATGGATTAATTAATGTCTAAGGTAGCTAACTATGGTTTGATTATTCTAACACCACCCCTTAATCCTAACTTTATGGGTAAATATCAGAAAACTATAGGGCCTAGCGACAAGGATTAGTCACCCTTCACATACTGTATGTCCATTTAACCAAGGAAAGAGACAAAAACCCAGTGGGAAAATCCTCCCTTAAAAATGGACAGTAAAACAAAATTTGAAAATATTTTCATCAATCATGCTTCACAGCATGATCAGCAACCCCAAATAGTGATTTGAGATTGTTGAATGTCTTCTCACAAAAAACTTTGGTGAATATGCCTGCTACTTGTTTTGAAGATGCATAGAAGAGTAGGTGAATGGTGCCATCATGCACAAGTTGTCTGATGTAGTGCATATGGATCAATATTCTCTGGATCTGAACCAGACCATTTTGATATTCGAATGGTACTCTGATTATCACAATAGATAATAGTTGAAAATTCTGATTTGAAGCCACACTCACCAAGTATCCCCTGCAACCATAAACATTGAGTTGCTGCATTTACAACTCATCTGTACTCTGCTTCTATAGATGAGAGTGCTATGGCACTCTGTTTCTTGCTTGACCAGTTGATTGGTCCTTTAGCAAGCATGAACACATATCATGATGTTGAATTTCGATCTATGTTGTCACCTGCCCAATCAATGTCAGTAAACCCAATCAAATCAAGATCAGATTTAGCTTTGTAGAAGATCCCATGATTTCTTGTTCCCTAAACAAATTTAAGGATCCTTGTCGCTGCTCTCCAGTGGATATCATGAGGCTGATCCATGTATATTCAGGCCACATTTATTGCATAATAAATATTATGTCGAGTGTGTGTAAGGTACAACAAACACCCAATTAATTTCCTATACATTGTATTATTTACTATAGGAGAAGAACTTGCTTCTTCAAGCTTAACTCCTGAAAGGAAGGGAGTCTTGCTTGGATTGCAATATTTCATGTCGAAATTGCTCAGAAAATCTAAAGCATACTTGGGCTGATGTACCTTTATAACATGTTGGGATTGAGCAATTTGAAGACCTGAGAATTGGCTCAACAACCCCAAATTAGTCATAGAAAATGCATGGTTCATTGCATCCTTCAAGGAGGCAATTTATTTCTTTGAACTTCCTATAATCAGAAGGTCATCCACATACAAGACAATAATCATCAAGGAACCATGAATCAGCTTCAAATAAACATTAGGATCAGACTTGCGTCGAACAAAACTCAATGAGAGTAGAAAGCCTTCAATCTTGGCATACCAAGCCATGGGGGATTGCTTAAGCCCATACAATGATTTCTTTAACCTGCACACAAAAGATGGATTACACACAAACCCATGGGGCTGATACATGTAAATATTTTCAGTAATATCTCCATTCAGGAGAGCACACTTCGCATCCTTGTGATGTAGCTCCCACGGCTTCGAAGTTGCAATGGCTAAGGCTAGCCTAATGGAGTTTGTCTTTGCCACTGGTGCAAATGTCTCATTGTAGTCAATACCATGTACCTATTATTAGCCTTTGGCTACCAATATTGAATTATATTTCAAAGGTGAACCATCAGCAGCAAAATTAGCTTTGAAAACCCACTTACATTGAACTAGCTTCCTCCCTACGGGGAGATCAACCAATTCCCAAGTGTTGTTCTTCTGGAGTGAGCTGAATTATTCTTTCATGGATGTTTGAGATATTAGATAATGTGCTACATATTCATATGTTGATGGATATGATTCAAGCATCAGATATCACTTCTCTGCAAACAAAGGGTCTTTCATACACAGGGCACTCTCAAACTAAGATATAGTCCTCCTATGATCACTAGGATTTCTAGCTAGTTCCCAAGCTGCATGAATGGTCTTTGCTTCCCATTTTGGTCTTGTAGGACTATCAGGATCTGTAGTTAAATCATCATTATCAGACATATTAGAATCTACAAACTCATTTGTCTCTTCACTTACATTCAATGGTTCTGGTGGTGAAGAAGATTCTCCAACTTCAATTGTTGCTAAAGGCTCTTCTTGGAATTGAACACTCCTTTCAATGAAGGCTTTGTTTGTGCTCAAATTGATCAGATTGTAGCCTTTTGAATCTTTAGAATGCCTAAAAAATAGGCATTCTTGGCTTTGGGGCTGCAAATCCCTTCTCTTTTCAATTGGAATTCTAGCGCAAAGCGTTTGAGCCAAAAATCCTGAAATGGGTCACATCTGGCTTGTGCCCACTCCAAGATTCGAAAGGATTCATACCATCAAGGTGTTTATGAGGTGCCCTATTTTGGATATAGGATGCATAGTTTATAGCCTCGACCCAAAACTTTGGTGGTAAAGTCTTAGCCTCTATCATACAGGTTGCCATCTCCTTCAATGATCTGTTCTTTCTCTCAGCAACACCATTTTGTTGTGGTGTGTAAGGGATTGAATGTTGCATCTAAATACCTGCATCTTCACAATATTGAATGAACTCAGACTTGACATACTCACCAGCATTGTCAGATCTGAGGATCTTGAGTCTCCTCCCAGACTGGTTTTCAACCAAAGCCTTAAAGACTTTGAAGAGGCCAAAAACTTTAGACTTATGCTTCAAGAAGTAAACCCAACAATACCTGGAAAATTCATCTATGAATTTCAATGCATATTTGGCTTGACTCATTGACATATGAGGAAATTGGCCAACAACATCACTATGGATCAACTCAAGAGATTAGAGGTTCTCTCATGACTAGCTCTCTCAAATTTATGCTCTGGGTGTTTTCCTAGGATACAACCTTGACAGACTCCCTTGGAAAATTTAATCTTTGGCAAACCAATGACCATGTCTTTTCCACTTAGATCAGAAAGATACTTATAGTTAAGATGGTCAAATCTTTCATTCCAAAGCTTTCTTGCCTCATTAGCATGAATCAGAAGAGTAGAGGGGTTTCACTACAGAATTTGAGGCCAAAATTCGACGTCTACCATGTCTAAAATTCGACACTAACCAGTCGGGTATTCGACACATACACTTTTTTTTGCTGTCAGTGGCGTAACGTCGGATCTCCGACTGATGACTAACAAGGGTTGAAACTTTGATAGACCATTGTGTCGCATATTCATATATTATTCCTTCCGAAGTGCCAACAAAAATTGCATAAACCGTCAAAAATCCGACATCCTGCGACCCCTGAAGCGTCGACCGTCCGACAGACAAAAGTGTCTGAGAAATGGCGGTGTCATCAGTTTTTAATTCCGACCATGTTGATACTTTGACACACTTTGACACTAGAAGAGTCGGCCTTCCAACGCAGTCCGACACTTGATTCGTTGGTCGTCCAATGGGAGGAAGCATCAGAGTCATGGCATGGTCGTCGAATGGGTTGACCGGAGTGTTGGAAGAACATTGGAAAAGAGAAAACTGTTGATGGATTTAAAAAACAAAATCCAAATATTTCACTTATAGCTACATGGTTTCAGCCTAGAATTTGATTACTTAAGGAAGCCTGATATCAAACTAGAGGATTCTATGTCAAGTATATATCTCATCCTTGCACATATAGTTATCACAACTACTTTACTCTTAACTTTACTTTTCGCAAAATAGAAAACCCAATATCCTCAAGAGAAGCACCCTCCTTTCTATTTATGGAATAAGGAAGAGAGTAATTACAAGCAAACCCTGTACTAAGTCTACAAGTTGACCACTTAACAAGACAAAGTCCAATCTAACCAATCCACAAACACTTTAAGAGAATGTTCCTTAACTAGAGACATTACATGTGCTAAGGGTAGGTGATTAGAACACAACTTCACGGCAGTATGAACCACATGTACAAAGGTCACGTAATCCCATGCCCGCATGTTCCAACTTACCCACTTAGAAATGGCCTATGTGACTTGGCTTTCGAGATAATTGGAGAAAGGTTGATTGCAATGAAGTTTTCCTAGTTGAACACAATGCAGTGCTTCTCTAGGTGATATTATTAGTTGGAAAGTTGAATGAAGCAGTCCCCATACACCGTTTGTGTCCCTAACCTCCATTTTGAGTTGACTAAAGTTCTAAAGTGTGGTATTTTATAACATGATTAAGATGAAATGGGTCTAAAGAATTGTGTTTATCCTTCATATGCATTGTGCTAATTGTATAAGTATCTACATAAGTTTCTCTCTATATAAGAAAGAGCTCTCATGCAAAGAGTGCTTTACATCCCCAATCTTAATAAGTGATGATGGAGGACACTAAACCTATAGAGTCTCTAAACAGAGGGGACCAAAGGAAATAGCTAAGATAAAAAAATAACAGAAATAAACTTGCTGACCAAGAGGCATTCAATACTTTTAAAATAGTCTAGCTTTTCTCAAGGAAGGGATATAGAATAAGATTGAATCCTACAAATACATAACCACTTCATATAGCAAAGAGACAAAGACACAATAGAGTATGTTACCTTAAATCATTATTAATAATGTACATATCTTGTCTTTGACTTTCCATTACTAGTGTGGCCTCTCATAACAATAGATTATATAATGTAGTACTATTCCTTCTACAAGACACTACAAAACAGAAGTAAACATTGGAAATTAAAATCATAACATATAGAAAAATAAATTTGTATGTGTGCATAAAAGAAAGAGTACACTAAGCAAATTAGAAATTGAAATAAATAAGAAAAATCAAAACACATAACAAAATTTCTTACCTAATGTCAGTTTGTCTTTATAGCTAGGAATAAAGTTAACCCAAAACCTATTCTAGAACCATTTACCACTACAAATGACAATTACAAAACATAATTCCTCATTTGATTTTACAAACAACTTGCAAATCATTAAATCCTCTGTATAAACTAGATTACAAAGAGCATGTAAAACATATTCAGTTCTTCAAAAGAAGCCAGCTTCTAATCAATTCTGAAGTTTTCTCCCTGTATAAATTGCATTATAGCTAGCATGAAAAATAGCTCACTTCTTCAATAGAAGCCATATTCTACCAGCTGATCAATTTTGAAGAATTTCATGAGTTTGTTTAGCAGGTATGCATCACAACTAGCATGATATTTTAGGGAATAGATAAACAAATTTCTCTAGAATAGTAGAGATGCCATTCAAGCCAGTTAAGGTCGCAAAAACTGGAAATGTCATTGTGGTCCAGCTCGTTCATTCATGTGAGCACTGATGAATTTTATGGTGAGATAAAGAAGGATGCCATCAAGGGAAATTATGAGGCCTGTCAGCTTCTACCCACCAATCCTTACTCCGCAATGAAGGCAGAAGCGGAGATGTTGGTCATGGTCTATAAGAGATCCTACGATTTGCTTGTGATCACCATAATAGGTAACGATGTATATGGATAATGGACCTAATCAGTTTCCTGAAAAACTAATACCCAAGTTCATTCTTCTGGTAATGCGAGGTAAGTCGCTCCCAATTCATGGTGATGGATCTAATGTTAGGAGTTAATTATATTGTAAGGATGTAGCTGAGGCTTTTGACGTTTTTATGCATAAAGCTGGAGTGGGGCATGTGTATAATATTGGTACACAGAAGGAGAGAAGGGTCATTAATGTGGATAAGGATATATGTAGGCTCTTTTCATTGGATGCAGAGAAGGTTATAAAGTTTGTAGATAACATGCCCTTCAATGATTAAAGATATTATCTGAACGATAAGAAACTCAAGGATATGGGGTGGTCTGAGAGGACTAAATGGGAAGAGGAATTGAAGAAACAATGGATTGGAACATTAGCCGCCTGATTGGTGGGGTGAATCGTGATGTGTCTGGTTCTAATCTTCACCATCCAATGATGCTCACAACGATGGGAGTTGAGAGGCATACAAAATCCCATGATGTGGTTGACATGAAGTCTCCAGTGATAGAGAATTCCATCCATTAGAATCACATGCTAGAGACCTCCAACGACTATATTCAGAAATCTGCCTTCAAGTTCATGATATGTGGATGAAATGGTTGGAATGGAGGGCTTCTTGGGAATATATGCAAAATACAAGGAATAACCTATGAATATGGAAATGGGAGATTGGAGGACAAGTCTCAGAAACAAATGGGCATACCAAACAACAAGCCTACTCATGTTTTTCATGTTTTTAATGTTGCAGTTGTGACAGGTCATCCTAATGTGGATTGGTGTGAATTCCACAAACCCAAGGCTATTATAAATGGTCATATTCTTAAAACAATGCTAAGCTCTAATAGAGTTACAACAACAGGGATAGCTTGAACCTCCTTCACTGGGTCATGGGGTAACACTGTAGTAGGGATAGCCTGAACCTCCTTCACTGGGTCATGGGGTAATACTGTAGTAGGTATAGCCTGAAACTCCTTCATAGGGTCATGTCAAATCACGTTCTAAGACCCAACAACTGCTTGTCAAAAGAAAATCCTCTACCACTTAGTTTAGGTTGTTCAACTGTTGTTGCTAGAATTCCTATAATTGATCTCAATCATCCTCACTTTGATCCTCATGAATTGGTCATGAGTGCTATGGATTGAAGGTGTTTCAAGGTTTATCTTGTAAAGAAGAAAGCAACGGTCCATTAAAGGATCTCAGTACTACATGTCCAATTTGCAATAGAAGAGAAGACCTGCTCCTACAAGACTTATTGGTTACAACATTGTTTTAACGCCTTTCGAAATCCGGATGTGTAAAGCAAAATAGTTTTTGAATGAATATTTCTATTCTAGAGTCTATAGTATACAACACGATGCAATATATCTCATAAGAGTTTAGAAATTGAAGCAGATTATATATTAGGCTGTAGAATACCAGCCAACTCCTGTGAGTCAATGGAAAAAATAGATACTTGGTAAACTAGTAGTAGAAGTCTATTGGATCTTCAAACTGGTATCACCACTCTGGCACATCTTCTCAATTTCTCTGCTATAGTTATTTTGTTTGACGGGAAGCTTAGCCAAAGCACTGATTGAAAGGCTGAAGTAGAAATTGAAAACTGTAGTGTTATCTCTCAATTTCTCTACTCATTGTTTTTGTTTGACATGAAGCTCAGCCAAAGCACGAAGTGAAAGGCCAAATCAAAACCTCAAAACTGTAGCGTAGGCACAAAAATGGTTTGAAATTTCGATGCAAGCTAACAGGAGGCAGGCAACCTTCCATAACATGCAATCCTCAATCAATTTCGCATTTAAGTTAGAGCTTACTTTGCCACCCACCAAATTCACCCACCCTTCATTAATCACTCCACAAATTTTAAGAATAAACCTTGAAATGATGGGCAACGAGACGAGTTCTCTCAGAAATGGACAATCATTTCTTCTAAAATCATTGTGTGAAACGAGCCATTTTTTAGCAAACAGTTTTTTCGCTCTAGAAACGAAAGCGGCCATAAAAAATGATGGTTTTTGTCCCATCTCCATTTTTACTACGTTTTCTCCCCAAAACGCAAGCTTTGGTCACGTTTCTGGTAACATAGGATGGGAAGCCAATGGGCTGCGACACCATTGGTACAATGGCTTAGCCCATGGCATAATGCCCCAAGCTCTAGAAGCTTTCCCGAGTTAATTTACAAACAATAAAATCAAAGTGTGATGCATACTCCCAAACCCAAACCATTATTAATGCGCAAAGTAAATCCCATAGGATGAAAGCCACGAATCGAACCCAATAAGTCAGCAATTCAAAACATAGCATTAAATTTACTACATAGTCCCAAATCTTTACCCAGTATAATATTTTATAAACATCGAATGAAATTGTATATACCAAATCACATTGCGGTCCTTACATAAAATCCAACACGCAATGTATTTACACAGTGAGGCACGAAGCCTCTTTTACAACAGTCAAACTATTAAAAATGTTAAATGGCAAAGTCGTGAGCTATGGCACCATTACAAGTAATGGTGCAGCCATGGCCCAAATATTCCAAATCTCCCAACAAGAGTCTATTAAAAACCAGAGCAAGCTACATTATAAACCCTGAAGGCAGAGTCAACAAGTGCCACATGAAACCCCAACCCAGTAAATTTTTCCAACTTAGAAATGCCCAGAACAAGAGGAGGCAAGTAAATGTTGCTAGCATGCTTACCATGGCCATGAAGAAGAAATCCCAAATCGATAGTGTAGCCTGTGCAAACCCTGGAGCGCCTTCACGTTCACCTATAGACAAACCAACGATGGCATGAAAATCATGACCATGCCATGGAGAATACAACAAAGAAATGCATTTTTACACATAGGTGGTCTAGCTTACCTACGAATCGATGAGGTCGTCTCCCTTCTCCAAATGCGCAGAGGCCACACTAAACCAAAATGCCAAAAACCATATTGCACAAGTAGTTGGTGACCATTAACGCATGCACAAACCCTCACCATAGTTTATGGAATCAACATTATACCATATTCCAACCAATTCATATGTTAAACCCTCTATCCTATGGTTTCTCCACCCTTTAAATATCAGCGCAGACTTAGTACTTAGGACATGGTATTTATACCATAGTCTCCAAACCTTATGGTATGAGAAGTCCTTAACACTATCATATAGTATTTACAATGTTTATCAAGCCTATGCAAAACTAGAGAAATTGCATAATTACATCTATAGATGCGCTACAAAATGAATGATCACTATAATAGCGACTCACAGATATGAGAGGGGGTGAGGCGCGAAAGCCCTATTCTAAGTTCATGACCCGAGCATTAAGTTTCTCATTTGTAAGGTAAGAAGGTTTGTAAATTGAATCCCTAAATAACCCTCTAAATGAGGAAGGGTATGTTTGCATTCAAGCTTGTCCCACAAAGGAGCAAACATCACAGCACACACAAAAAACCCTTGTCACCCAAAAACCCTTGTCACAAAAAACATTATATATTATATGTTTTTTATCTTTCTATATATTATTTTATATTATATGTATTTTTATTTATTATATGTTATTTTATATTATATAAATTGCCATAATAGTATTATAATATTTTTATTATATCCTAACTTGAATAAAGAACATTCACATTAATGATGGAAGAACCATCTTGTGAGCATGGTGGTGATGTTGATGATGATGATGTTGATGATGATGATTATGATTATGATGTTCATGTCAATGATGATGACGTTGTTGATGATGATGTTGATGATGACGATGACAATGATGATGATGATGATCCTGATGATGATGATAATGATTGTGATGATGATGATGATGATGATATTGATGATGATGATGATGATTATCATCATCATGAGGATGATGATGAAAATGATGACGATGATGATGATGATGACGATATTGATGATGATGACGATGATGATGAAGATTATGATGTTGATGTCGACGATGACAATGATGATGTTGATCGTGCCAACGATGATGATGACGATGATGATGGCAATGATGATGTTGACGATGACAATGACGATGATGAAGATGATGACAATGATTATGATGGTGATTAAGATGATGAGAATGATGATGATGATGACAATAATGATGTCGGTGATGACAATAATGATGATGATGATGATGACGATGAATATGATGCTGATGAAGACGATGATTATGATCATGACGATGATCATGATTATGATTATGATGATTATCTCGATGATGATGATCATGATTATCATCATCATGAGGATGATTATGATGATGATGTTGATGATGAGTATCATCATCATGAGGAATACAACGACAATGATGATGATGATGATGAAGATGATGTGCCATTTGTATCATCATCTATGTCAACATTGTAAGGATTGGCCATATCATCATCGTCGTCATCATCAGTTACGCTCACCGTGTTATCATCGGAATAATCTTCAATGGCATTGTCTGCTACATCATCTGATTCAACTATTCCTTGGACATCTTCTGTTGGATCATCATTGTCAGCTAACTCAAGTTGATAATGCTCTTCATCATCATATTCTTCTTCTAGAGAGCCCTCTTCATTACCATCACCTAGGTTATACTTTATCAACCTTCCCCTTGGATCGTATCTCACAACAAACAACCAGCCCGCTTTACCTGGAACCTCTGAGAAAAATAATTGTTCACATTGGCTTGGAAGAACATAGGGCTCTATTCCTGGCTCAAACAACATTGTGTTTACCATGGTAAATCCATTATCATGTTCAATAATAGTTCTATCGGGATCAATTTGATTTAATCGTAACCTGTACCATTTGACAACGAATAGAACTACCTTAAAGGATTTAAAGTCACACTATATAATATATTCCAAATACCCATAGTATCGATTTTCTGAGACTTCTGGATGTCTGTCAATTCTAGATGAAACATTGGTTACCTCAAAGACAGCTGAAACCCCAAATTATGATGTTTTCTTTGTTTCATCTATTTTTTTTATTTGATATCTACCTCCATTGCAGACCATAGCCTTATGGTGTTTTACCTGCAATAAGCAATACACAAAAAAATTACACAACCAATCAATCCTTATGCAACAATACATGGAAGAAAAGAACATGTATGTCAATAAGTATCAAACAAAATAAAAGATTTAGAGGGATATTTGATTAATTGTATACTTGCCATTTTATCTTTTACACCATATGCCAAATCGATTTCCCTTTCTGTTAGATTGTTATCTCCATTGAGTTGTGCTTCTTTTACCAATGAAGCCACACCTTCCCATGATATTCCATGACCCGATTGTACGCATCGTTCAATCCATACCTTCATCTAGTCAATATTGCTTGCGATGTATAAATGAATTGTATCCCATTCTCGACCAATTGTTTAATGACAATAACCATTAAAATCAAAGAAAGGTGTAAATTTCTGAACAAATACATATATGCTCTTAATTGAACCAATTATGACTAGAAAATACAATTAGAATATGAAGTATATAATAAAACTCCGGTAGATAATAATTACCTTTCAGTTTCCTCAATATAGCTTTCCCCTTCGATTGCTCCCCTTCAAATTTGTTATTGGAGTCCAGATCACAAATGCGACGTAAATTGAGCTTTGATGCTAAACTAGGAAGATATTCACTAACATACAACATATTTGGTATACCATATATCCTTCAATCATAGAACCCTCTGGATGTGCTAGTTGTCTCACCAAACCCTTCATAAATTTCAAGTGCCTCTCAACCATCCACATGGACCTTAAGTGCATAAGTCCACACAACTCAATCTCCTCAACTTGGTGTATGAGGTAGTGTTCCTGTGCATTGAAAAATGCCGATGGTAGATGCTTCTACATTTCACACATGAGACCATAAAATTATGGGACCATAAAATTTAAAAGTATGGGACCATAAAATTTAAAATCATGTAAGCCTTAATTTTTCTTGGGTTCATGGATGTCGAAGATCTGACATTTAGGTGTTGAATAACTACCACTATGGGAGTCGGACATCTGACACCTATCCGACACGGATGTGTCGGGTAACCACCACTATAAGCGTCGGAATTCTAACTCCAGTGTGTCGGATAATCAACGTCACTAGAAATATTTTGTTGTTGGCATATTGTAGATTGATTACTGTCTGACACATCCATGTGAAATGTCGAATGACGTCGGATTCTATCATCGGATTTCGGGTTCAAATTCTGTAATGTTTGAGTAGGGCAGAAAATGTGAAAACATGTATACCTTTGAAGTGTGATCTATAACTCCTTTTGTAGTGAGTTTACCATTTGAGATATCTGTGATCTCAACATCATCAGGGGAGAATATGACCTTCTTTGGAGACGCTGTGTGGGTTGTATGATACACTGACAAGTGGTTAGAGGCAAGACTTGGAACATACAATACATTACTGAACTTACCATGGTCAAGATCAATCTTTCCTTTTCCCAAACTGTCAGTGAGAGAGTCATCTCCCAGCACTATTCGTGGACCTTTCGACATGTCAAGAGACGAGAATGCCTCCTTGGTAGAAACCATATGTCTTGAAGCTCCAGAGTCTATGATGAAGCTAGGTGAGCTTGATGTGCCAGCAACCAATGCATGTACTCTCTCTCTGTCCTCTGAAATTGATCCTCCTTCCCTCTTTTTGAGCAATCAGGAAGGGAGATGTTATTCTTCTCCAGGAGTTGGGTCAACATGTAAATTTGCTTCTTCATGCAGAATATTTTAGGATGACATCCCTTATTGCAGTGTGTGCACTTGATCATTTCTCCTTTTTTCTTCTTCTTCAGGAATTTCTTCTTGGAGCCTTGCGGCTCCTCTTGAAATGTGTTCCTGTCTCTCTTTTGCTCAGGTGGCTTCTTATCTTTCTTCTTTCCTTTTGAATCCACCCTCGAATATCCAGCAACCAAATCTTAGTATTTTTAAGGTTTGATGGTTCCCATCATCACTAGATTATCTTGTTCTTGTGTGAGGGATTCCATGAACTCTACAAGCTTAGTAATCTTCTAGGCTCAAGCTGTCAACTTGGTGGCATGGAAGGTCGAAACAAACACTGAATAGTCAGGGCCAAGCTTTGAGAGTATGGCCAAAACTAGTTGCTCCTCCTCCTTTTCAATTCCACATTGTTTTAGCTGCAAAACAAGGGTTTTAAACTTGGAAAAGTAGAGTTGTAAGGATTCGTAGCTGTTGGGACTCAAGGAGATCAATTCATTCTCGATTTGATGTCCTCTCATCTCATCTGTCTTACCAAAAATATATACAAGATTCTCCCACACTTAGTTAGGTGATGTCAATCCATTAAGATGGAAAAGGAGGTCTCTGGATATGTTCAGACACAGAAGACCATAGGACTCATCCTTCCTATTGTGCCATTTAATTTTCTCTGCAGCTGCATTGGGCTCTGCCTTGGTTGCCATAGTCACCCTATAGAGACCCTTCTCTCTCAACAATATCTCCATCTCTGCTTTCCATTCAAAGAAATTAAATGCAGTCAAGATGATCTTCTGAGATTGATCCATAGCTCTGAACTGTGCCCTTCAACCAGCAGAATTTGCTCCTAATCAAGATGTTGAAACTGCAATAGAAATATGGAAGGAGAGAAATCAATCTACAATGGATCTGATACCATGTGGAAATTGAACCCAAGTGATAGAACAATTGCACTCACAAAATTGCTAATCAAACATGCAAATTTACACACAAAGGAGACTGAAATTGGAGTATAACACTAATCTTTATTGAATAAGTGTACAATATCCAACCTTAGGAAGTCATAGGCTAATGCAATATATAGTTACATGAGAGATTCAAATGCATAAGGATTCCATTCGAGATAGTCAAAAGAAGGCTTACTAAATCCAGTCAAATCCCCCATAGGCTCATAAAACAGTTTTCAAATCTACCCAGAGGCTCACAAATTGGAAAAGTCAAGTAGGAAATCTAATAAGTGATGGAAATAAAACTCATACATTCTTTTATTAGGAGAAAATAATGGACGATGATGAGGGAAAAAAACAAGTCAGCTACATGTAGTCTTACTTTCCCTTTTGCCATAAATCTCAATAAAGTAGGCAACTTAGCAGAAAAAGAAGATATGCGATAGGGAGGATCTGTAATAAAGAAGATATGCTAAATATGTGTTTTCCCAAGCTCTCCATGAGTCATTTTTAGCAAGTTTGAATTCTAAGACACGTGGAAGACAACTTGCATAGAGTGGAATATTGGAAACTAGGAAAATAAAACAAAAATGGATTAATTAATGTGTAAGGTATCTAACTATGGGTTGATTATTCTAACACTTCCCTCTTTATATATCTATGTGTGTGTGTGACTCCCTCATCCCCCTTCTCTAATACTCTCTCTCCACCTTCTATATACCTCCCTCACTATAACTCCCTCCATATCACTCTCTATATCATTCACTCCCCTCCCTATTTGTCGCACACCCCTCCCTCCCTCTCACGCAAACAATCTGTGTGTGTGGGTCCCTCCCTCACTTCCCATATCTCATAATCTCTCTCCACCTTCTCTATAACTCCCTCACTATCCTTCCATCCACCACTCTCTCTCTCTTTCGCATCGATCCCCCTATTCCTTTGTCACTCACCCATCCCCCCCTCTCCCACATAATCTTTGTGTGTGTGTGCGTGTCTGTCCACCCTTCTCTCACAAATTCCCTCTATCTCTCCCTCTCTCTGCATGTTCTATTTACCTCCCTCTATCAATATCTCCCTCCCTTATCCCTTAATCACCAGGCCTTTGTGCCATTATCCCCCCCTCTCTTTGTCTCAAATTGTATCCCTCCCTTCCTATCTCTTTTCACCCTCCCTCTCCATGTTTCTCTCTTTCACAACCTCCCTCTCTCTCCATCTCTCAACCCTCCACCTTTTGTCTTTGACACCATCTCTCTCTCTCTCTCTCTCTCTCTCTCTCTCTGTGTGTGTGTGTGTGTGTGTGTGTGTGTGTGTGTGTGTGTGTGTGTATACATATATGTGAACCTACCCCTTTCTATCCTTTTGTCTATCCCTCGGTCACCCCTCACACACACGCACAACTTATATCACTCCCTCAATATCTCTTTCCTTCACTCTATCTCCATCGCTATCACACCCCCCCTCCTCCCTCTCTATCTTATTCTATCTCAAACTATCTCCACATCTCTCTCTCTCGCTCTCTCTCTCTCTGTCTCTCTCTCTATGTTTTCAACATATCCCTTCTCCTCAACCCCCTACCTCATTATGATCCCCATTCTCTGTTTTTTCACATCTCATTCCCATCTATTCAATTCGCCCCTCCTTCTCCTATCTCCTCCAATGCATCCTATTCCTCCTCTAATACTCCATATCAACCTTTCCATTCGCCAATCCTCTCTCTCATAAAAAAAATAACCCACTTTCTCCCATCCACCTTATCCCCTTCGTCACTCAAGTCTCGTGTACTTATTCTAACCCTATACGTCTTCAACACCTCTTCTCCTCCTAATAATCATGGGGGCTTCACTTGTTGACCAATATCCTATCACGTTAGTTCATATTGTGGGTTTTAAAATTATCAAAAATCAAACCAATATATTGCAGGTATTGGGGGGATGAGGGGTTTAAGGTAGGGGTAGGTAGGGTGGTTTATAAGGATTGAGGTATAAAAAGGGGTGGGGAGGAGGTTTTAAGTATTGGGAGGGGGTTACAACAAAAATATTTTGGGTCAATATCTCTCTAAATTAAGGGTATTCTTTAATATCCCACGATCGCACCTCGTGCTAATAATTCTCTTAATCCCCACCCCCCTTTACCCTTGTAACCCATAATGTTCCCATTCCATTATTCTTTTTCCACTTGAGTTTACAATAGCCTCTTATGATGTTGACCCTTCCCCACCCCCTTTCAACTATTAACCATCCCCACTTGAACTTCCAACATCTTCCCAGGCCCTTGATCCTTCCCCACCCCCTCTCAACTATTAACCGTCCCCACCTGAACTTCCAACATCCTCCTATGCCCTTAACCCTTCCACACCCCCTCTAAACTATTATCCATACATTTGATATATTACATATAGTGCTATATTTTTAGCTCAACAAAATTCATGTGCGATATAGAACTACAAAATGCGTGCGCATCTTGTAGTTCTATAACGCACACATGTTTTGTAGTTATATAATATGTGCAGGTTTTGTAGTTCTATAACACACACAGGTTTTCCAATTCTACAAGGGAGGAAGAAGTAATTTGAATTTAAACATTCCAAATCACTTGCTTGCATGTCACCAATAGTCCTACGTGTATGGTTCGGAGTTTGCTTTGGTAATACCAAACCTATGCTATGGTATATGATAAACCATAACGAATTGGGCATTTCTTCCATTTTCTAAAGAAGTCATTGTTTACGCACTCATTACAGTATGTTACACACAATAATTTTTGACGAAATCTTAAACATAAATATAATTTTTTCTGTAGACTCTAAATATGTAATTTTTATTAAAAAATGTTATATTTTCTATTTTGTTTCAATTTCTATTGTGTCCTAACTCCTTGACTCAAAAACATGTCGCTAGTGTTTTTTCCTTAACGTTTTCAATTCTTAACCATTTTAAAAATAAATTATATGGTGCAATAGAAGACATTGACCTATACATTCTATAAAAAACCCATTTGATGATTGTTTCATTAATACCTTCAAAGACTGCACCCACAAAAGGCGTACCATTTTTGAGAACTGATCTCTTAAATAATTATTAAAAAATAAAATTGCTAATTTTATTTTTCTAAAAATAGCATTGCACTAGTTCTATATGTTCTCTACATGCCTGCAAAAATTTATATATCTAAAGCATCATTTAGGCCCTCAAAGGATGCACCCACAAAAACATATACCTTATCATTTGCCTAAAACATAAAAAAGTGACTATTAGAAAAAATGAAAATTGACATAGTTATAAAACATTTCAATCCATAAACCTTATATATTTGGAAACAAAATTTATTTTCCTACATTTAATCTTGTTTAATCAAAGAAAGATATTTTGTGTAAGTATCTCAAAAAATAGAATTAAGTTGAGGGATGCCTGATTTTTCAATTTTCTATTTCATTTAACGGGCCAAAAGTGATTCTCATCATCTTGCACTCACCCCTACATTTTCTAAAGGTGTATTCATGTTTAATATTTGTTTATTTTATACATTCTTTATTTATTTATAGTTTATTTCTTTTATTATTCTCTGTTTATGATTATTTTCTGCTATAGATATTAGGAACCCTCATTCATTTTGTTCTCCCACACAACCTAAGCAAATTTCACCTTCATCATAGAATGTCATTTAACCAAGTAAATGGTACCTTCGAAACATAAAGTTCATTTTCCAACAACATACTTCACCAAATATTGGGGGTATTAGTCTCGCCATCAATCTTCCTAGTTGTCTTATGTTTGAGAAAAGAATGAATGTTTATCCAACAATTATTCTATTTTGAAGTCAAATCCTCTATATCTACATTCTAAGAATCATAGAGAACTTTTAGAATGTCAAATTAAGTTTTGTCTTAATAAACCTTATGGAAGAGATGGCCAATTGTTTTCTTAACATCCTTTAAATGGGTTGATCTGACCATCCTTATCTAAGATAGTGTAATACACCAAAACAATTGTTAATTATTTATTATTTGGAATATTTTTTTAATATTTTGTCAATAAAGTCAAAATGAATGTAATGGATTGTTATTATTATTGAATAATAAAAATACTCATAGGAAACATAATTGAAGTAGTTGTTGAAAGAGTGTTTGCTAACCCACAAGAAGAATGAAAAATGGAAAAAACTATTGAGTGAGAACTCAAGTGATGCAGGAGGCATCTTCCCAAAAATCATGTCAAGACTCCTTGTTTTTGCTAAAGAGAAAGAGGCTCATAAATGACCTTGTCCTAGGAAAAATTCTATAAAATAACGTGTCCATCGAATAAGAAGGATGTTGGCGATGGACAGGGATATGCTTAGTTGATGGAAAGAGATGGAGCATTGATCATATTTTGTCCATGTGGTTCATTAAACGTGCTTAGGGGTTCTAGTGCAAGTAATATTTGGATTCTCTAGTACGTGTTGGGAGGAACGATAACTTCAGTTTTGTTTTCCCAACGGTGGTGATAGGTTCCTTACTAAATTTATTAACTATTTTGTACTGATAATTATAGTCTAATTGTAGATGTAATTTCTAAGTGCATTTTAAACGGAAGAATCATACTATGCGGTTATTTCTAATATTTTATCTTTTTCAATGATATGATTCTTAGTATGAGTTGTTATTTATTTACACAATGTAGGAAATTGTGAATCTTATCTATATTCGAAGTACATCTAGATTACTATGGTAATTTTTATTTAAATATGATTATATATAGGAATTAGTAAACAAATCTAAGCAAGTGTAAATCAATTATTTTCCTTTAGGAGTCAAAGGAATCTACATAGAATCTATCTATGTTCTAGAATCAATATGATTTTATTTTAGTAAACCTAATATCTTTTTTGCGTGTTCATACCGACTTCAGGACATATCTAATTCTCTTAACAAATAAAAAGAACTAAATGAAGGAATCACAACCAAGCCCACTACTCAATTAGAAAATCTAAGTAAACAATCATTGAGATCGTAGATCTAAGCCCCAAACTAAACTATAGTTAATATCATATTTGATAATCAAAACAAACAACAAGATCTATAATCAACAAATATTAAGCACAAGTTTAAAGAATATAAGAAAATATGAACTCTCTATTTTTGGGAATTCATACCGAGAAAGAGGAAGATCCAGTTAAGACTTAAATTAAACAAAACAAAGCCATGAAATTCAGAAATAAGCAACAATCAATTTATTTTAGATCGAAGCTTCCAAATAATAAAATCCATCACGTGGAATTAAGATTTGAGAACCATGACCATAGGGGAAAATTTATTTTTTCCCAAATGTTAATTTATAGATCGAATCTTAAACATCTAATGAATATTCCAAACTATGAAATGTATCATGGTCGTGGATCCAGTCATTTGAATCCACAATTAAAACTAAAATTTATTTCTCCATTTAAGAAGAAGTTCAACTATTGTAAAATAAAATGTGTTATGAGTGTTTGAGGATGCGAAGCTCACACTGTAAACGATGCATCCAAGTACAAACCCAATTCAGGTTATGGATTAAAGAAATACTTATCTTCGTAGCAGCTGTAAAGACCTATCTTTCCTTAGACCGTGAACCAAAGAAACTCGGAAACCAGTTTAATCATGAATACAAACAAGATCCATACCTTATGACTCATGGATGATCTAAATGTACATCCCATAAGTCACGCCGTGCCAAGTTTTAACATGCACACGACCTATTGGTGTTAGTATAAAATTATAAGAAAAAATTATATATATTCTGCCTAATTAATAGAGGGAGGGGTAAGTTCCTCACCTATGGATATAGAAGAAGGTAGCTAAAGAGGAGGTGACCTTGTCACCGCTCTCGCCAAGCCATGCTTAGTGACCTGCATTTACATGCAAACATTTTTAATATGTTAATTATTAAAAATATAAACTATTGAAAGATAAAGAAAATAAATTTGCAATGATTAGCTACATTTCGAGTTTGGGTTGTGAAGGTGAAGCAAGCTTATTCCAAAGTTTTTGTGGATACCCTGAATTCATCTGTCAAGAAAATGATAGAGTGAGAATAACCCTAGTATATAAATGTAAACTTCTTATTAAAACAACAAGAGAGGAAGAACTTACCTCGTTAAGTCACGTACATGGCCAAGGGTCACATAATTCAAGCAATTTATCTTTATTTTATAATTCAATAAATTTATCTTTATTATATAATTTTAGAGAATTATATATATATATATATATATCATTTTAAAATCTAAATTGTAATTTTATTTAAATGTAGCTTTTAATTTGTTTTAAAATTATTTAATTTTAATAAACATTAATTATTTGTTTATGTCAAACTATTTTATTTCAATATAATAAATCAAAATTTTTGACAATTTAATCCATTATTATAATTATAATAAGTTCATAAAGTTTAAATAATTGTTAAAAGAGTATGTTATATGTTAGAGATATATTTATTTAAATAAATTAAGAGTTATTAACTTTTATTTATTTTCAAATCAATTTTATGTTAATCTTAATTCTAATTAATAAAAGTTTTTAATTTACAAATTATTTTTATACTAATTTTATTAACTTTATTTTGACACTAAATTTGAGAATATTATTATCCTAAAATGGACTTTGCTTTTAATAGAGTAACATTTAATTAATCGTTCACTAAAGGCCTTTGTGTAGGGCATAAAAGAATTTGGCTTAGGGTTTTCTAGGTATAGATAGGGGTGAAAGTTGAAAATTTTTTAGCTTAAAGTTGTTTAGAGTGGCTAATGTGTAAAAGGAATAATTTTATCTTTTCTTACAAAGTTTAGTTATGGTTGGAATGTTTATTTATTGTTGGTAAACGTCTTTCTTTGATTTGCAAGAAGTAGATGAGTGGTTTTCAAGAGTCACTAATCTTGGTGCCATCATCCCTATTGAGGCAATTATCATCAAGGTTAATTTCAATTTTCTCTCTCATTTTTTTTTTAACAGGTTGTCCTCCCTAGCAATGACCTTAGCATTTTCAAGGTAGATGTGGTGACCAGTTATGTGCGGGTGTTCTGCAAGGGATGACTTCTTGTGTCTATTATGTTTAAGGTCAGCACTATGTTCCTTAAATCCAGTCTCCATGGAGCGGTCGGTTTCTCCTATGTAAATTATGTCACAAGAAAAAGGAATGGAGTAGACCCCTTTGTATGCTTTGGGTTCAATTGGGTCATTGAGGGAATCTACCATGTTTCTAATGGTGTTGGGAGGTGTGGAAAATACCTGGATTTTGTGTCTTTTTAGCATTTTGGCTAATCTATCTGTGGTGCCTTTTATGTAAGGGAGGAATATTTTGCATCTGTCAGTGTCCTCATTCTTATCTTTAGTCTTACTCTTTCTCGGTTTATTGGCAGATGCTATTTACCTTTTAATTTGTCTACTACTGTATCCATTATTCTCAAAAACTTTCGCTAAATGGTCCATTTCTTCTTTGATGTGTTGCTTGTTCGAGATCCTCAAAGCTCTAGTTACAAGGGTGTTGATCACACCAACCTTTTGAGGTGGGAAGTGACGGGAGTTTCCATGTAGATACCTATCGGTATGGATCTTTTTCCTATAAACTTGGTGTGAGATCAATCCATCTTCTTTTCTTGACATGAGGACATCCAGAAAGGGAAGTTTATTGTTTTCTTTGATCTCCATGGTGAATTTAATGTTATTGTTTTGGTTGTTGATGTGTCCCAGAAATTGGTTAAGAGTGTTTATCCCATGTGGCCAAACGACATCTATGTCATCTATGTAATGTTTCCATCTTTTGTGTTTGAGGGGGAAATGGTTGATGGCACATTTCTTAAACATTTCCATGTAAATATTGGCTACTATTGGGGATAGAGGTGAGCCCATGGCCACTCCCTCCACCTATTCGTAAAATACTTGTCGAAATGTAAAGAATGTAGTTGTTAAACACACCTCCACAATTTTGGCAGTATCATCATCTGTCAAGTTTCTAATGGTTGTAATGGCTTCATTGACTAGAATTTTAGTATAAAGGGAGACTACGTCGAAGCTAATGAGGATATCATTAGCCTCGAGTGTTTTGTTGCAAATATCTTGGACCCAGCTAGTGGAGTATTTCATGAAGGAGTTTGTTTTTCCTACCAGGGGTTTGAGTAGGATAGCAAGATGTTTGGCAAGTTTATAAGTGGGAGAGCCAATCATGTTCACAATTGGGCGAAGGGGAATGCCATTCTTCTGTATTTTAGGAATCCCATAGATCCGGGGGGAATTTCCTTCCTTGGGAAGTAATTTCTTTTTCAATTCTTCATCCAAGTTAGAGTTTACGATAGCGTTTTGAACTATTTTGTGGAATTTATTACCTGGGTCTTTAGTTCATTTTTGGTAACTGTCGCATGTGAGGTGTTCGAGCATTTTACTATTATAATCCTTTGTGTTCATGAATACGGTGGCATTACCCTTATAAAATTTGATAATCTTTATTTGCTAATTTTATTTGAAATTAAGCAACATTGTTTTTTATTCTTTGGATATGTTTGGTTTCGGAGGTCTTGCATGCCAAAGAATGTCTGTACATTCTTTTCTAGCTTCTTCAGCATTGTCCTCAAATAGGTGTGTGACCGCATTTTCAATATTGCACATAAGTTCTTTTACCGGAATTCTACCGGGGGCGATGGAAAAGTTTAAACCATATTCTAAGATTTTGGTATCATTCTCCATCAAATTGATGACTAGAGAGATTTATGACATTGGTCTTCCTCACGTCATATTGTTCTGCAAACCTATCTTTTTGCGCATGGAGCAAGAGTTTAACCTTACGTTGGTGCTTCAACGTCGCTCTCTTTCATTGGCACTCCTCCTTCATAGCAATTGTAGAGTCTAGACGGTTCCAGAGGTCGACGTTGATTTTATTGGTGAGTTTGAGGTGAACTCGTCACGTTGTTTCAGATAGAAGGTTGATCTCGTTACGCATCTTCATTAATTCACTTCCGATTAATAACAAGCTTAGTTCAGTGAAGAGTGAATGATACTATGCTGAGGTGATGTTTAAATATAGCAAAGCACGGGATGATTTTGTTATCTCTGGAAGTTTTTAAAAATTCCATGTTTTCTAACTTCTGGGTGATCTTAATGCGGGTGGATTCCAATAGCTTCACGTCATTCAGGACATCTCTTCCATGGAGGGACTGGACCTATTTGAAAGTAGTCATGACTAAACTGAACTTATCATTAATCAGAAGCAAATTAACGAAGACATGCTCCAAGATCAACCTCCTGTCTGAAACAACGTTCCAACTTTGCCTGAAACTCGCCAATAAAATCAATGTCGACCTCTAGAACTGTCTAGACTTTGTATATGATATGAAGAAGGAGTGCCAATGAAAGAGAGCAATGCTGAAGCACCAATGAAAGTTTTAACTCTTACTCCATGCACAAAAACCCACGTCTGCAAAATAAGATGACATGAGGAAGACCAATGTCATCAATCTCTCCAGCGTCAATCTAATGGAGAATGATACCAAAATGTTAGAATATGGTTTAAACATTTCCATCACCCTTGGTAGAATTCCGGTAAAAGAACTTATGTGCAGTATTGAAAATGTAGACAAGAATGTGCAGTCCTTCTTCGGCGTGCAAGACCTCCAAAACCAAACATATCCAAAGAATAAAAAATAGAGTTGCTTAATCTCAAACAAAACCAGCAAATAAAGATTATCAAAGCCGATAAGGGTAATTCCCCTATAGTCATGAACACAGAGGATTATAACAATAAAATGCTCGAGCACCTCGCATGAGACAGTTACCGAAAACTAAGTAAAGACCTAGGTAAGAAATTCCATAAAATAGTTCAAAACGCTATCCTAAACTCTAACTTTGATGAATAATTGAAAAAGCAATTACTTCCCAAAAAAGGCAATGACCCCCGGATCTATGGGCTTCCTAAAATACACAAGAATGGTGTTCCACTTCACCTGATTGTGAACAGGATTGGCTCTCCCACTTATAAAATTGCCAAACATCTTGCTATCCCGCTCAAACCCTTGGTAGGAAAAACAAACTCCTTCGTGAAACACTCCACTAGCTGGGTCCAAGATATTTGCAATGAAACCTTTGAGGCTAATTATATCCTCATCGGCTTCGACGTAGTCTCCCTTTATACTAAAATTCCCGTCGATGAAGCCATTACAACCAATAGAAACTTGACAGATGATGATACTTCCAAACTTGTGGAGGTGTGTTTAAAAACCACATTCTTTACATTTCAACAAGTATTTTATGAACAGGTGGAGGGAGTGGCCATGGGCTTACCTCTTTCCCCAATAGTAGCCAATCTTTACATGGAAATGTTTGAAAAACACGCCATCAGCCATTTCCCCCTCAAACCCAGAAGATGGAAACGCTAAGTAGATGACACAAATGTGGTTTGGCCACATGGGATAAACAATCTTAACCAATTTCTGGGACACCTCAACAACCAAAACAATAAATTAAATTCACCATGGAGATCGAAGAAAACAATAAATATCCCTTTTTGGACGTCCTCATGTCAAGAAAAGAAGATGGATCGATCTCACACCCATACCGATAGGTATCTACATGCCAACTCCCATCACTTCCTGCCTCAAAAGGTTGGTGTGATCAACACCCTTGTAACTAGATATTTGAGGATCTCAGACAAGGAACACATAAAAAAACAAATTGACTATTTAGCAAATTTTTTTGAGAATAATGGATACAATAGCAGACAAATTAAAAATTCAATAGAATCTGCCAATAAACCTAAAAATAGTAGGACTAAAGACAAGAATGAGGACACTAATAGATGCAAAATATTCCTCCCTTACATCAAAAGCACCACAGATAGATTACCCAAAATGCTAAAAAGACACAAAATTCAGGTATTTTTCACTCCTCCCAACACCATTAGAAACATGCTAGATTCCCTTAAAGACCCAATTGAACCCAAAGCATACAAAGGGGTCTACTCCATTCCCTATTCTTCTGACATGCTTTACATAGGAGAAACCGACCACTTCATGGAGACTAGATTTAAGGAACATAGTGCCGAACTTAGACATAATAGACACAAGAAGTCAACCCTTGCGAAACACGCGCACATAACTGGTCACCACATCTTTCTTGAAAATGCCAAGGTCATTGCTAGGGAGGACAACCTGTTAGAAAGGAAAATTGGAGAGAAAATTGAACTACTTCCTTCTTTATATGTCAATTCTCCGACTGCGTAATGACTACCTTCTTTATATGTCAATTCTTCGACTGCGTAATGACTACCTTTAAAGAGAATTGAAATTAACCTTAATGATAATTGCCTCAACAGGGATGATGGCACCAAGATTAGTGACTCTTGAAAACCACTCATTCACTCCCTACAAATCAAAGAAAGAAGTTTACCAACAATAAATAAACATTCCAACCATAACTAAACTTTACAAGAAAAGATAAAATCATTCCTTTACACATTAGCCACTCTAAACAACTTTATGCTAAAAAAATTTCAACTTTCACCCCTATGTATACCTAGAAAACCCTAAGCCAAATTCTTTTATGCCCTACACAAAGGCCTTTAGTGAACAATTAATTAAATCTTACTCTATTAAAAGCTAAGTCCATTTTAGGATAGTAATATTCTCAAATTTAGTTTCAAAATAAAATTAATAAAATTAATATAAAAATAATTTGAAAATTAAAAACTTTTATTAATTAGAATTAAAATTAACATGAAATTGATTTGAAAATAAATAAAATTTAACAACTCTTAATTTATTTAAATAAATAAATCTATAACATATAACATACTCTTTTAACAATTATTTAAACTTTGTGAACTTATTATAATTATAATAAAGGATTAAATTGTCAAAATTATTGATTTATTATATTGAAATAAAGTAGTTTGACATAAACAAATAATTAGTGTTTATTAAAATTAAATAATTTAAAAACAAATTAAAAACTATATTTAAATAAAATTACAATTTAGATTTTAAAATAATATATATATAATTCTCTAAAATTATAAAATAAAGATAAATTTATTGAATTCTCTGAAATATTTTCTCTGCATAACTCTTTGAATTCATTTGATGTGAATTCTCTGCCCTTGTCTCATCGAAAAATCTTGATCTTATTTTCTGTGCGGTTCTCGATCAAGGCTTTGAATTCCTTGAACTTGTTGAATACTTCATCTTTGTTTTTCAAGAAGTATATCCATGTATTCCTAGAAAAATCATCAATGAAGGAAACATAGTATGCATACCCTCTTAAAGAACTGGATGGCATTCGACCCCATGCATCAGAGTGGATGATTTCTAAGATTCATTTTGCCTTGCTCTCACTACATCGAAATGTCTTCTTTGTGTTATTTCCTTTTGCACATCCTTTGTAGACACCATCATGTTTTGTCTGTATTTCTGGAAGACCTTCAACAGCTTTGCTTGCAAGTGGTAGTGCTATATAGTGCACATGCACAAGATTTCTATGCCAAAGTTCGTTTGGCTCTACTGATTTATCGACCAAATCTTGCTCTGGTTGGCCCTTCAATTTGTATATACCTCCTTCTTGTTCCCCAATCACTACTACATCATCAATAGTATTTTCCTTTGGCCATCTACAAATGCAACCCTTATGCCTTTTGCATCCAATGCAGATATGGAGAGGAGGTTCTTCTTCAATCCTGTGAAAAACAAGACATCCTTCATCTTCATAGACTTTCCAGAGTCTATATTATAGGAGGATTCACCACTACCTTTTATTGGATACTTGCAGTCATCCCCAATTTTCACCTTGTGAGGTGACTCATGTTTATATAGTCTCACAAAGGATTCTTTGAATCACATCATATGTTTGGAATCCCCACTGTCTATAAGCCAATCATTGCTTCCATGTGTGATAGTTCCCGCGAGAGTAGAAATCAGAACATATTCTTCATCGCTTGAAGAATCATCACTTTCTTGTTTGATTCTCTTTGTGGAATGATCATCATCCTTTGCATCATGAGCATGATGTATTATCTTGTTTCCCTTATTCTTCTGAGATAATTTTTTGTTTCTAGGACAATATCTGAAAAAGTGTCCTCTTTCATCACATGTATAGCATCTGAATTTAGGTAAATTGTTGCTAGATCTTCTATGGTTATCTTTCTGGTGGGAGTGCTTACCTTTGCAATATTATGTTCTTCTTTTCTTTGATTATACTATGAGATCTTGATCTTCACTTCCCATATTTTCTTCTCAGGCTATTATTTGATCTTCTTCCTGTGAGAATTCTTCCCACATCCTACTAAACTTGACTAGGTTCTTTCTTTCACAAATCCCTTGAATGAAGGAATCCCATTATCTAAGGAGACCATTCAAGGTACCCATCACAATTTCTGCATTCTCCACTTCTTCATCCACTGCTTCAAGTTTTTCTTTGATCTGGGAGACCCTTATGAAATATGACTCTATGGTCTTAGCATTCTGTATCTTCACATTATTCAACTAGTTCCTCAAAGTCATCTTCTGATTTATGTTCTTTCCTTCACACAGTTTGGTCAAGGCATCAAACATTGCTTTAGGTGTCTTTAGGGAGGAAACATGTTGTATGAGGTGATCCCTGATTGAATCAACAATAATCCTCTTAGCCATGACTAAATTTTTTTTTGTAAGGCCTTAGCCTCATCTCCCTCTAGAACTGGAACCTCTTCACTGATGTAAGTGTCCAACTCATTTTATTCCTAGACTAGGGAGATCCTATACTTCCAAGCTCAGAAGTTATCATCTCCATCAAGCTTTTCATCAAGCCTGGTGTGACAAGACATCTTAACTGAGAACCTCAAATTGAAATACAAAAGATTTAGATCTTACCAATTTAAGAAGCTGAAAACTGGATCTGGAGCTGATCTTCTGCAATGTTGGTTCTCTTGTTCTAGGGAAGATTAGGGTTAGAAATTCCCAGAGTTATACCCAGCCAAAAACCTTGATTCTTATCTCTAAAATTCAATTTTGACAAGGAGAGAAATCCTAGCCTAGGCTCACTCAAAATTATTCTTCAGTGAAAAACCCTAATTTCCCGATGCAGCGGTAAGTCAAAAACTAAAAATGATGACAGTAAGATTCTGCTTTGACAGAAAGATGAGCCTTTCAATCGAGGTTCAAGCTAGCCTCTTTTTGTTGATGGATTGTGGAGATACCCAAAAATTAATAAGCCCTAGCTTCCGCAGTTGCACAATGTCTTCTTCTAAGGTTAGCTCTGATACCATGTTACATTTTTATCAATTTTCTAGTATTATCTTAGGATATTATCTGAGAAAATATCATGCACAACAATCAATCACAAGAAACAACAGACACAAATATTTTCCTCAGAGAAACCATAAAGGAGAAAAACCCGCAACTTCCTCAGAGATAGAATAAGCACCAATGGCAGTAGTAAAACCCAAAGATAGTAAGATGATCTCTGATAGTTGTTCTCTCTCTTATCCCATCTCTTTCTCTCTCACTTATGTGCTACAACCAAGTGTGATTGACTGTGTGATAAACAAAGAGGCTCACTCTCTGTTTATACTAATTCCTGACTTGACAATAACTTACCACGGCCAAATTCTCTAGGAGAGTTTAATAACCCTAGTGCCTTGAAACTATGGGGACTTTAACCCATTGAACAATAAGGACGGTTACCCTCTATGACTTTACATGACTTGTGTACATTATTGATTCTTCCGATAGGAACATCGAGGTATGACATGACTCAATTACATTACGGATACTTCCTAGATAGGAACATCGGGGTACAATACATAAGATATACAAGTGAATACATTCCAAAGTTACAAATACATCAACAATCTAATTAGAATTGGACAACTACTACAAAAGGGATATAAAGTCTACTTTGAAAATGATGCATGTGAGATCATTGATTCACATAGAATAGTAATTGCAAAATTCCAAATGACACAAAACAAGATGTTCCCTTTAAGGTTGCAAAACAATTTCTTTGTTGCTTTCAAAGAAGTCCTCTCAGATCAATCATGGTTATGGCACTTAAGGTTTGGTCATTTAATCTTCAGTGGTCTAAGTTTGTTGCATAGAAAGAACATGGTGAATGGTTTTCCGTTGATTGAATAGCCAAACAAACTTTGTGAAGGGTGCATTCTTGGTAAGAAACATAGAGAGTCATTTCCTATTGGTAAGTCATATAGAGCAAGAGCTCCACTTGAAATTGTTCATTTAGATTTGTGTGGGTATATGCAGACACCTTCTATCAGGAATAGCTTGTATCTCATAACTTTCATAGATTATTATTGCACAAAGACTTGGGTATATTTATTGAAACAAAAATCAGAAGATTTTGAATTGTTTAAGAAGTTTAAAATCATGGTTGAAAAGCAAAGAGGAAACTACATTAAAATTCTAAGAATAGATAGAGACGGAGAATTTTCATCGAATGATTTCTTGAGTTTTTGAAAAACAAATGGGATCAAAAGGCAATTTACAGCTAGCTATACACCACAACAAAATGGTATTCCAGAAAGAAAAAATAGAACAATAATGGAAATGGAAAGAAGCATGATGAAAGCCAAACATATACCAAATGAATATTGGGCTGAAACTGTAGCTTGTGCAATATATATTTTGAATCGTTCCCCCACAAAGAGTGTCAAGGATAAAGTACCACAAGAAGCATAGAGTAATAAAAATGCACAATTTTTCTCATTTAAGAGTCTTTGGGTGTATTGCATATGCACATGTTCCTACTAAAATTAGGAAGAAGTTAGATACTAAAGGAGAAAGATGTCTTTTTGTGGGATATAGTGAGAAATCAAAAGCATACAAGTTGTATAATCCTATCACAAAAAGGACTATAATCAATAGATATGACAAGTTTCTTGAAGATGAAGAATGGATTTGGAATAAAAATCTACATCAACAACAACAATTTTAAATGCAAGATTTTGATGAAGATCAATCTCCCAGCAATGGATCCAGTTCACATAGCACAACATCAACACCTCAATTAGATTCAAGATATCAACCAAGACCTAGATATCACTCAGGTAATAGCTCAAGGTCAGATGGAACACTAGTGAAGACAAGAAGTCTCCAAGAAATATATGATGTAACTCAAGATAATTATGATGATGGTTTGATTTCTGACTTTGGATTATTTTCTATTGCTCATCCAATATGTTTTGAAGAAGAAATTAAATATGAAAGTTGGAAAAAGGCTATGGATGAAGAAATTGAAGAAATAGAGAAAAATGAAACTTGGCAATTAGTGAATCTTCCAGAAGAAAAATATGTAACAAGTTTAAAATGGATCTATAAAACAAAGTTTGATGTTGATGGAAATGTTGTAAAACATAGATCAAGGTTAGTATCAAAGGGCTTTTCACAACAACCTCGGATTGATTACAATGAGACTTTTGCTCCAGTAGCTATATTAGATATAGTAAGAACATTGTTAGCAATAGCAGGGCATCACAAATGGAAATTATATTAGATGGATGTCAAATCAGCTTTTTTGAATGGGATATTAGAAGAAGAAGTTTATGTGGAGGAACCACCAGGTTATCAGATATTGGGTCATGAACAGAAAGTTTATAGATTGAAAAAGGATTTTTATTGTCTCAAACACGCTCCAAGAGCATCATATTTCTGCATTGATTCATATTTCCAAAGCCATGGTTTTAGCAAATGCAATAGTGATCCAACTCCTTACATGAAGGTAAACAATCAAGGTAAGGTTTTAATTGTATGCAAATATGTTGATGATTTGATATTTACAGGAAACTTTTCAATTGAGTTGTTTAAATCAACAATGAAAAATGAATTTGAGATGATAGATTCAGCTTAATGAAATATTTCTTAGGCATAGAATTAAATCAAATAGATGATGGAGTTTTCATTTGTCAAACAAAATATGTAATGGATGTTTTGAAAAGGTTCAAGATGTTGAATTGTGAGCCAACATATACACCTTGTGGAAATAGGATTGAAATTCAACAAAGAATACAAGGGTACAAAGGTAGATCCAAGTTTGTTCAAAATATTGGTAGGAAGCTTGATGTATTTGATAGCAACAAGGCCTGACATTATGTATGGAGTTAGTTTGATTTCAAGGTTCATCGAAACAACAATGGATTCACATTGGAAGACAGGGAAAAGCATTTTAATATATATTAGTTGAACAAGAGATTATGGCATCTTATATTCAAAATCAGACGATTTGATTCTAGTTTGGTACATAGATAATGATTTTGCAGGTAGCATTGATGATAGAAAAAGAACATTTAAATATATTTTCCATCTTGGTTTAGAAGCAATCTCATGGGCTTACCAATAACAACATATTGTTAATCTTTCAACTACAAAAGTAGAATATGTAGCAGCAACATCAACACCATCTCAAGTAGTGTGGATAAGAACAATAATGTCAGATTTGATGCAAAAAGGGGAAGGATAAACACAAATTTACTTTGACAATAATTCAACAATAGAACTATAAAAAAATCATGTTTTCACAAAAGTAACAAGCACATTGATACTATATATCATTTCATCCGAGAAATTATCAACAATGGTGAAATATATCTTGAATTTTGCAAGTCTAAACATCAATCTGCAAATATCTTCACTAGACCATTGGAAAAAGAAATGTTTGAACATCTAAGGAAACGTTTGGGAACCATTGAGAAGTAAAGCTTAAGGGGGAGTGTTGAAAATTGTAAGCTTGACGACTACCGAATAACCATAGCCGACCAGTAGCCGTTGAGCTGTCGATCAACCACCCAGTCGTCCATCAACCACCCAGCAGTATAACAATGAATGAAATTCACCCTCCAGCAACAAATGTAATAGTAAAAACATGCTTGTAAAATATGATATGAATAGATAATTTCAAAGCTCCATAAGGAAAACTTGTAGCTTTCTCTTTTGCTTAATAAAATTCTGGGCAACAACTCATATTTGCTCATATTTTCTATCTTATTGCATTTTTGGTTCTTTATTTTTTAGTTTTCTTATTGCATTCTCTACCTACATGAATGGCATAACCTCTAGGATAATGAATATGCAAATCGCTAGGAAATTGCCACCGGTGAAAAGACTAGACTGTGAAACATGTTGTGTATGAATGCACACTACCTCAACCATAACTCAACCAAAACATGGTGTTATAATCCATAATTCCATTGTACAAACAATTTCTCCGTCCAATCTCAATTGAACCTCAACAAGGTCTGATGGGAAAAGTCTGTATAAACCATCTTTACTATACCAACTGTACTTATTTCTTTGTCTAGCTACTTTTTTGTTTACTCCTATGTTCAGAGGTCTCCAATACGCCCAAAACTGTTGCCCTAGGTTTAAATGATTGATGTTTTCTCTCCAAACCTTCAATTATCAGTATGGGTCATTAAATACGCACCCAGACCATAGCATATTGTTTCTATTTTATTTTTGTATCCATTCTATCTTAATGGTTGAACAAAGATTTTATCGGTTGTCATCACCAATGGCCATATGTAATATCACTATTGATGAAATCGGCTAGCTAATTTCTAACTAATGGAGCAACTGTGTGTTTTCCATCTCCTTTTTTCATCTCCTCTAGCTAATGCCTTGTCATCTTGAACAACCATGGCTTTGAACAAAAGGTAGTTTACTCATGAGTATTCTTACTAGCTCAAAGGTTTTCAATTCTTAGGATTCTATTAGGAAGGAGTAGCCAACCAACTCTCTCATGCTTCTACTTTTTCATTCCAATTACAATTACTTGAAATGTTTCTACACATCCTCTCTGAGCTAAATCTAAGTCAAGTATGATTACCACACTCACATAGTTTGTGGTTGGATCATGTAGATAGGGATCAAATTGTTGTGACATAGTTATGGAATGGAATTTTTTTTATTCTTCATATTATTCTAGTTAAACAGTTCAAGTGTGAGTTATCCATACCTAGCTACATGTTATTATCCACATTCTTCATGTTAGTTTTTATATTCTTTTTCTTTTTATCTCACATTCTTCTAGTAATCTTGCTATGAATTGTTAGCTATCCATTCATCAACTATGAGTTATTTCTGCATTGCTACCAGTTATCCATTCATCACTTGCTACCATAAGTTAGCTACCAATAATTTTTTATATTCTATTTTTCCTAATTGTTTATTTTGAATTTTGATAACTATGAGGTATCACTTCATTGCTACGAGTTATCCATTCATGAGTCAGCTACCAATTATTTTTTATATTCTTTTTTTATAATTATTTATCTTGAATTTTGAACCATTGCTATAGAATCAATCTGGACACTAAACTTGTGTCATCGTGGTCCAAAAAAGCATAAAAAATAGTCTCACTCCAAATGTCAGATAAAAACCTCTATCAACATGAAAATAAGAAAAAAAGAATTATACATTAACATTGGTTCAGCCAGCTATCTTGCACATTCATTTGATTTTAGTATTTATCTACATTTTATTTTGCTATTAAAAAAATACACAACCTTCGAATTTAGTAGATTTTATATTGCTATTAAAAACCTAAAATAAAATGTTACAAAAGTATTTTGGAAAAAGATAAAACCTCTCATAGGTGGCTCGAGAAGAGATGCCGAATACTTTTTTTTATAGTAACTTTTCAGGTACATAACGCAAGGAAAAATAAAGGGTTAATAATTAATATAGTAACACACTAAAACAATATAAAAACTTATTTCTTAATTTTGAATCTTAAAATTTATATAAATAAATTAACATCAGTAAAAACTTATTTCTTAATTTTGAATCTTAAAATTTATATAAATAAATTAACATCAGTATTTTATTTAGTTAATTTCTAGATAAAAATAAATTAAATTCAATAAACATTATAAGTATTATAAATGCTTTTCAAATTTTATTGTATACAAACTATTTTTGTTTCACATAAGCACTTTACTCATCATCAGATTTAAAATAAACCTATTAAGCATATATAAAAAGAAAATGGCCGTATATAGATAAAGATAGACAAATAACCCATACTAAAAAATAATCATTAGCTAATAATTAACATTAAAAATAATTATTAATTAATTTAATTTTAATTAAAAGATAGGTGATTTAGATGAAGATAGGCATTACATGGATTGGTGTTATAGATAAAGTAAAAACTAAAACATTTAGTAATAATCAAATAGCACAATAATTTAGAGAGGATAGAAAATAATTATTATTATTTTAATTAAGGAAAGAGAATTTAGGTTAAGTTAATATATTAAATTTTATCTAAATCATTGTTTTAATTTTTATAAAAATATTGGTTTTTTTGGAAAATCCAACAAACTGAAATTATAGAAATATAACAAACATTTGTTTTGATAAAAAGCTTATTTTTGCAATTTTTATAGAATAAAAAAATACATCTTATAAAATGTTTTAATACAACAAAACAATCATTTCGTCTATCAACAACATAGTTTTATAACAAAAATGTCAACCTCCAATACAGACTGTTATGTCATAGAACTACAAAACTTTAAAATAAAACTTAATCCTCTGGTATGTATTCCACACTGATAAAATAAAACTTCATCGTCTGGTATATCTTCCACACTTATCTTGACAACATACTGATCTTAACCCCCAAAAAGGATGGAAGACCAAAAAGCTAGAAAACTAAAAAAACATTTCATTAATGTACTCCACTGATTAAAGAGCCTTCCGGAACTTTATGAAAGTGAATAAGGCCTTCCTCTTCCAAAACTGCTTGCTTAGACAACTTGTCAGCTTCCATGTAATATTTTTTCATATTATGAGTTAAGGAAAAACTAATAAAAACATTGTTGTAAAAAACACAATGGTATTTCTATATGTAATAAATATACAAATAGCAATTTTTCTTAATAAGAATGTTTAATATGCATATTAATAAGAATGTTTAAAGCATCAAAGGTGAACGGCATCGCCACCATAAAGTCGCCACCATAAAGCGTCAGTTGATGAAAAATATAACGCTTCGAGTAAAGATTATATGCATTCATGTCCATGTCTATTCCTCTTTTCTTCACATTTCGAAAGCTCTGAAAATGGAGACACCACAAAATGAGAGCATCACTGATACGAATAGTGATGCGATTCAAGCTCTGGCGATAGAAATACTTTCCAAGGTCAATGGTCATTTGCACGCTGACGAAACACAGTTATGGGAAGCCAGTCCTGACCAATTGTCAGACATGGGCACTCAGGGTGTCCTGCAGCACTTGATCTCTGGTGTTACCTTCAGACTTACATTTGGATCTGATGAAGAGGACTGGGAACTTGAGAATATTCTGGATAGTGTAAATGTAAGTCATTTGGATGACATCCGACGAGCTGAAAACTTTGAATATTGGGTTGTAAACTACCATGACGATATTAGGACTACAATGTCGGAAAACAATAATGTTGTCCTCTCCCGAACTATAATGGATTGGAGCAGGGGCGATGGGAATGTGGTGAGCCACCAAATTATATGGAGTGGAAATTTCATAGAATGTCAACGGTTGGTGAAACTGTTTGATCAGAGTAATAACAATACATCTTCTATACAATTCAGAATCGAAGAGTTCTCTGTCCATTCTGAATTGAGAAAGCAGTTTATTTCTCGCCATGAGGATCACCCTGTAGCTGCTTCTTTATCAGCTGTTTATTCTTCACCAGCGGTTACTATTGATCAGGACCTATTAGACAGAAGCGAAGATGACGAGGGAATTTTATGTGTGGTTTGCCAGGATAAAATTCCAATTGGATTTACAGCAAAACAACTCCGTTGTAAGCACCTTTTTCACGGAAAATGCATCCTAGAATGGTTTGTTTTTAAACTTAACTGCCCAATATATAGGGATGAGTTTCAATAATTCTTGCATATGGGAACTATTTATCGATACCTTTCTTGAATCTTTTATTTACTGAAAACATGCTATTATATGCTTTTAAAATAGTTGTTATTGGTTATTTGAATGGTGAGAACGTACGATAGTTAAGGTGGTTAGTATGGTTCTTAATGTTTGATAGCGTGGTTAGTATGGTTCTTAATGTTTATTTATATCTGTAACCAATAATTATTTATAATTGACATTGATATTTAATTTAGTGCTTGTTTATTATAATTTTTTTTTGTTATCCTGTATATATATAAAGTCAAAGAAGATTATATTATATTAAAAAACATTTGCTAGATGAAAGCCTGGAATTTGAGGTCCTAGCTTGCCGCAGATTTGTGCATGAGAATCTAAACAGATTCATCAGAAAAATGTGGTTCCCTTTGTTTATTCTTGCTACTAATTTATCCTCTCAATTTCTTCATTAAAAATAGAGGCTACATAATTTTGGATCATCCTACTAAAATTTCAACCATAAACAAAACTAAAAGCATACATATCGGAGCCAAAAACTAACTTCAACTTAATAATAAAAGACACACTAGACATATAAAACCTAACCCAAAACAGACTGGGAACCATCACATCGAAGCCTAGGGCACGTTGTGGTGAATCATGGCCATGAGCACAGAACACCATGCTTGGTATCCTCCGCAATAGCAGGCTCGAAATGCAGTCCGTGAAAAGGGCATGAATCCCGAAGGCCAGCTAGAGACATGCTTGCAGCTTCAGCAGCTTCGAACTCTGACGAGATTCATATTTTTTTTTATGCATCACACCTTAACACGTTCCTCCTTTCCCATCACTTTGTTCTCCTCATCAGGAAGTGGGCTACCAATTCCTCTGTGACCCAATGGGTGGTGACCATATGGTCATAGGGACACACTCTCCCAATCGTGTGGTACCAGGATCACTAATCCAATATTCTATTGCTGCCTTGGTCGTTTTCATATCCATTGCTTGCACCTGTTTCCATAGATCACCTTAGATCCACTCAATTTTCTTGCGAATAATAGGAGGAATAAGCTCTCTGAAAAAACAGGCTTCTTGCCCGCTTTTTGCATTTCACGGGAAGGCTTCTTCCATCGTTGTCCTTCTTACCCCTCTATGCTTGTCTTTTAAGAGCCATCATAAAAGGAATCTCGTGCTAGACTAATATTCCACCAACTCTTTCTTTCTCACAGAAACCCACCCTAGTTATGAAGAAGCAAAATGGGTGGATGGGAAGCATATATCACATAAATAGTTGTGGTGTTCATCCTAATTTGGTTAACCAACTAATTCCTCTATACTTGCTATTTTATATCATGGTACAACAAATGATCTATTTATTGTCCTTTGCAGTTCATCGTATGGACTTTGCTAGTACGGAGTCTTTTTCCAAACCTAAGGAATTTGGGAGTTGGGATATCAATCATCTAGAGTGGTTTAGCACAACAGTGAGACTCAAGCGATTTTGGATGGATCTTAAAGGTAATGGTATCTCACATCAAATCAGAAGGAATAAATATTTTAAAAACCTTACAGTTGAGGATTGGTTATGGAATAAAAAGTTCTTTGTGAGAGGTAAGTCTTATTTTTGGAATGGATTTATCAAACTCTCACGTGGATCACTAGATCGTTAGGATGGAAGGTTGGTAATGGTCTAAGCATAAAATTGGGTATTGATCTGATTATAGGAATGGACTCCTTCCTTTTCCTATCCAAAGATCTTAGAGAATACTTAAAATATTATGGACTTCATACTTTCGAGGATGCTCGAAATATGGGATTTGGTCTCAACAGACAATCTTATTGGATTACATAAGAGGAGTTAGAACTTGGGGACAAATGGAAAACTGAATGGGATTACTATATCAATGAACTTATCCAAGGGGGTATAAGACTAACTGACCAAGTTGATAAGCTATTGTGGCTACACAATCCAAAAAATGGTGAGGTAACAACGATATCTGCTTAGGACCTGATTATCTCTACTCTAGTTGTTCCAGAAACTAAAATGGGCATGTCAAGAATCTTGGCTTGTATTATTCCCTTGAAAATCAAATTGTTTCTATGGCTTTCCACTGAGAATCGTATCTCTACATGGGATAACCTTATAAAAAAGGGTGACACAGATAGATGCTACCTTTGCGTGAGTGAGGAGGAATTGCTCAATCACATTTCTTTTGCTATGTCCCTTTATACTGAACATCATGGACTCTGATAGAAAAAGATTGTGTCAGATGATTTGGTGGACAAATAGTTCAATCTTAAAAAATTTGGAAAATCGCTTTCTTGGTGATTTGGTGAACTCACATCTTCCCTTGTGTTATCATCAGATCTGCTCCAACAAAATTTCAATTTTTGGCAGCATCCAAATGTCAAAATGGCCACTCGAGTTTCAATTTGAATACTGACATTGGATAGAAAAGCAATCATGATGCCACTCATGTGGAAGAAAAGTTTAGAATTTGTGTGTTTGAATGGGTTGCCTCAAACTCCCAATGGATCGCCTCCGATGCCCTTTTTGTTGATGTCAACCTATTTAAAGTGTCCGAGGAGAAAGCATCCCAAATGTCTGAAGATAAGAGCCTATTAATAAATCATGTGGAGTCTAGTTTTGGAGCAAGGATGTTTGAGCATGATGACTTGCCTGATGAAGCTGGGAATCTAATGATTAAGTTGAAATTTTTGACACACAAGCTTAGGACTTTCTTGATTCATAATGGTATATCAACTCTTTTCAAAAATGGACCTGCTGCTTATAAGGAGTACTACTTGAGGCAACTGAGGATCTAAGGCACATCGCATGCAAAGATAAAGGAATTCAGTAAGCTTTTAGATGAATGGGTTCTATACATACGAAGAAAATATGGAAATAGATTGAAGATATGAGTAGGAGCACTAAGGCAATAGCAGTTCCAGTGGTTCCCGATTCTCAACACACAGATACAAATCCTTTTGATCTTGATGCTTTGACAGTCTTCATGTTTCGTGTTCTTCAACAAGTCAACCACTTGGGTAGTCTAGATAAAAACTCGAAGAATGTTGGCTATGTTCTTCTAATGTTTTTACAATCTCTATGAGGGAAAGAGTAGGAGTGATTTGAGATAGAACTGCGTTAGCATTTTGGCTTGCTTGTTAAAATGTTAGTAGCACAGAGAAAAGAACTCCTCTCACCGACAGAAAGACAAATCCCTCCTTATTTCCTAAGAAGGGTCGAAGAGAGGTAAACAATTGGTAGATTGAGGTAAGCATTCCACGGAGCCAACCTAAACAAGTTTTTGTAATGAATATTTTAACAAAAGTTACAATACAAATGCCCCTACTAAAGGGAGGGATAGGAGAGCTTCAAATTCAAATCTTGAGGGATATCAAGAATCTACAACAGTAGAGAAAATGGAGACTCCTAGACCCTCAGATGTTGAGACCAAATGTATCATGATTGACCAAACCTCAGGTGTAAAGCATACTGGCAAGGTTAATTCCAATGAAAAGTAGCAAACCAATAGTACATGCAGCGATGGTTCTACAAACCAGTGCAATGGGCATGATGGAAATGATTTGTCTCTAATTCGGAAGAAATTTTTTCATATTGAAAACCAACAATCCAGCTTGTTGGAGCTTGTTCAGAGTTTTATAGGAAGCTCACAAGAGGGTATGCGATCCTTTGAATCAAGGGCACATGGTTTGGAATGGACTGTTGATGTAATGGCTCAGGATCTAGCTATATCACTATAGTGTTTGCACATGTGCTATATACTTTCTGCGAACAGGAGATATAGACTCAGCATTTGTCAAGGTCCTCTGTCCTGGAGATTTTTCAGATAAGCTTGCTGCACTGGAAACTCATTTAGGTTGCATTAGAAACGAAAATATATCTTGAAAGAATGAGTGGCCTCATTTAACGATCTGGACAGGAGCTGGAGCTACTCCAGGAAGAAGCAACACTCGCTCTCAGTTCTTCACATTTTGTCTTCATCTTCTGCTTGTGAACACTGAATTGCTGTTTTTTTTCCATTTAAGAAAGCCTAAAGTTTCATGATTTTATGTGGTGTTTTTGTTGATTTTGTTTGGAGAGTTCAATCAATTGAAGCCAGTGGAATTAAGCAGTGAAATCAAAGCATTTCACTAGTTTTTATTTATTTTTGGTCTATGATTCATAGAATTTAAATTTTTCTGAATTGGGTTTGATTAGAGGACGGTTGTGGACAGAGATTGGTGGCAGAGTAGTGTTATGCATTCATGAAACATTGGGATAGCTGGAAAATATTGGTTCTAGAGTTTAAGCTAGCAACTTCAAGTTATAGTGGTCAATCGAGAGGCGGTTCCATATTTTTGTTGCAATATATCTTTAATTCCAATCTAGTACATCATGTGGCATTCAAATATTTGGTAAAAGGATCACTTCAAGATTTCTAGGACACCTGGTATCAATAGTTGGCATTTGAGTTATCCAATGGTTTTATTATTTCCAGATTTTCAAGCATAAAGTTCACAGCTAGAAGAATATTCAATGCACAAGTGGAAGGGGATTCATCAGTCAAAGATAATTCAGTGAGATCTGACTTCAACAACTTCATCAATTAGATATTTTGACTGTTTGTCCAGATTTATTCTAGAAAATAGAAATATCTTATTCTTGGTTTTGAGCTTTTATAAATACTGTAATCTGTAATATAGAAGGTGGTGGCAATTAGAGTTATGGAAATCCAATTTTGATGATATGTTGTATGACATGAAATGCTCTGCATCTTCAATACAGGTTCTGCTTTGATATGATTATGATTTTGAGTTGACTTTGTATCTTATGAATTGTATTTTTTGTGATTTATCCTATATATGGTCAATTAAATCCCATTACATGATTCTTATGGTGAAATACTGTTGTCTTTTAAACTTTTAATGACAGAGTTAGTCTCATTTCATAAATTCGTGCTTGTAGTTTATTTGATATTGAATTTTGTATTATATTTTATGTTGTATAGATATTTAATGGTTATATGATTTCCTTATATCTTTGATTACATACCAACCCAATTTTTATCTTGATTTCATTGAATTATATTTAAAAAAAAAAGATTTCTTTAAGTTTGAACCCCTGTAGTCTAGGTTCAACTTTAGGGATAACATCTTCTGGTGCCATTGCCGAGGACAAGGGAGTGAAGATATCTTCCGCGGAAAATAATGACAACGATCAGATCCAACTCTTGATGGTGGATAGGAGCAGGACACTATTTTGACTACAGATTTATTAACTAGGCGACTCCATGATTGAAGAATCCAAAGGTGATTTTATAATTCCAAGATGTCAAAGGGTTTTAATACTATGTTGGCACAAAGATTTGCTCCACTCAATTTCTTAGTTGTTCCTAGCTTTCCAAATATAGTACCTACCATGGACAAATGGGGATATTTTCTTCCTCGATTCAGAGAAAAGGAAGAGGACAATCTAGCACATCATGTAATT
Organism: Pseudotsuga menziesii; assembly: GCA_001517045.1. NCBI lineage: Eukaryota > Viridiplantae > Streptophyta > Pinopsida > Pinales > Pinaceae > Pseudotsuga > Pseudotsuga menziesii. The sequence continues at coordinate 915,850 of LPNX010538503.1, forward strand.
AAATTTCATCAATACATGGATCGGCTGAGTATACATCATGAAGATGTATTGATGAAAATGTTTATGTATTCATTAGATGGTTGTGTGAGACAATCGTACAGAACTATTCCTTCTTCTAGTATTTCCTCTTTGAAAGATTTTCATGATGCCTTTTATTCATATTGTAAGAGGATTCACCCATGTGAGTGTCTTTTTGAGCATTGTTGTAGGGGATATGCATTATATATCCAGGGTTTAGAAGTAGATTCTTCCAGTATTAAAGATGAAGCTGGTGGTTATGCTATGAAGAAGGAAGAAGATCTATTATCTTCCTCTAATTTTGTTTTACAACAAGAAATTTTTCAAAATTCTGATATTAAAGTTGATGATAGCATCATAGAATAGAAATCTTCATCTTTAGAAATCGATTGGAATGCTCCATTTTATGATGAAGACATTGAAGTTCTAGATTGGGATCAGCATCAACCAATTCACTCTGAAGATATGCCAATCTATGATGAGTACTTAGATGAAAAAGAGCAGATCCCTACATCACCTTTTGTTGATTTGAGGAGCAGCCAACATATGTATGACATCTATAAATCAAATTTTGATAAGGAACAACATTGTGTGAAAATCAACCATATTGAATCTGTAGAAGACATTGAGCAACTATATTTGTAATTTGGTAAGCCTGCATTCATCATGTTCATACTGGATTTGTAGAAAATATCAAACAGCCTATGATTAGCGAAAAAATCAATCTGCAGCCATGTTTAGATTTGCAGGTAGCTGAAAGTGGCAGCCATTATGAGGAAGAGGATATACATAGATATTTTGATCTTCAACTTAAACAGTAGCAAGAGGTATTTGTTTATAGCTTCATTGATCCATTTGTTGATTATATGGAGTCTTTGAGCAGCTCAAATGTCAGATTGTTTTTGTCAAATGAAGGTTGGCTTTTCTCTTCTTTTGAAATGAATTTTGATATTGCATGGGCTCCTTTATTCATCATCTCCAGATCAAAAGTTTTACTAGTTAGTCAAATATTTGTATGGCTTCATTGGAAGCATGATTTTACCTAATCAAAAGAAAGCAAATGATTAGAATGGGAGCTGTAAATAAATAAGCTTGATGCTTCAAGCAATTCCTTAAGTTTGTAGTATGAGCAGTTTGAATTTACAGTTTGTTTTTTCCGTATAAGAAGAGCAGGTTTTCAAAGATTGAAATACGTTACGAATAAGATAAAAAGACTCTAGCCTAATGGAAACAAGTCACCGGTATTTCTTATTTTCAAAGCAGTGAAGGGCAGGACAGGGTGTAGTTATCAGAGATGGTTTCATTGGAAAGGCACGGGTCTACTTGTTCTTGGAAGCTCACAGGGAACATGCCATCGCTAGATGAAGCGAGATGTTATCATCAAATCTGCTCCAACAAAAATTTAGTTTCTGGAAGCATCCAAATGTCAAAATGACCATGCAGGTTTCAATTTGAATACGGAGATCAGATAGAAAAGCAATCATGTGGTAGAAAAGTTTACAATTTGTGTGTTTGAATGGGTTGCCTCAAACTCCCAATGGATCCCCTCCGACGCCCTTTTCATTGATGTCAACCTATTTGAAGTGTCCGAGGAGAAAGCATCCCAAATGTTTGAAGATAAGAGCCTATTGATAAATCATGGGGAGTCTAGTTTTGGAGCAAGGATGTTTGAGCATGATGACCTGGCTGATGAAGCTGAGAATCTAATGATTAAGTTGAAATTTTTGACATATAAGCTTAGGAATTTCTTGATTCGTAATGGTATATCAACTCTTTTCAAAAATGGACTTACTGCTTATAAGGAGTACTACTTGAGGCAAATGAAGATCTGGGGGACATCACATGCAAAGATAAAGGAATTGAGTAAGCTTTTAGATGAATGGGCTGTATACATACGAAGAAAATATGGAAACAGATTGAAGATATGAGTAGGAGCACCAAGGCAATAGTAGTTCTAGTGGTTCCCGATTCTCAAGGAACATATACAAATCCTTTTGATATTGATGCTTTGATAGTCTTAATGTTTCTTGTTCTTCAACGAGTCAACCACTCAGGTAGTATGGATAAAAACTCTAAGAATACTGGCTATGTTCTTCTAATGTTTTTCAATCTCTATGAGGGAAAGAGTAGGAGTGATTTGAAGACCGAACTGCGTGAGCATTTTGGCTTGCTTGTTAAAATGTTAGTAGCAAAGAGAAAAGAACTCCTGTCATCGACAGAAAGAAAAATCCCTCCTTATTTCCTAAGAAGGGTCGGAGAAAGGTAAATAATTGGCAGATTGAGGTAAGCATTCCATGGAGCCAACCTAAACAAGCTTTTTGTAATGAATATTTTGACAAAAGTTACAATACAAATGCCCCTACTAAAGGGACGGATAGGAGAGCTTCAAATTCAAATCTTGGGGGATATAAAGAATCTACAACAGTAGAGAAAATGGAGACTCCTAGACCCTCGAATGTTGAGACCAAATGTATCATGGTCGATCAAACCTCAGGTGTAAAGCATACTAGCAATGTTGCTTCCAATGAAAAGCAACAAACCAATAGTACATGCACCGATTGTTCTACAAACCAGTGCAATGGGCATGATGGAAATGATTTGTCTCTGATTCAGAAGCAATTTTTTCATATTGAAAATCAACAATCCAGCTTATTGGAGCTTGTTCATAGTTTTATAGGAAGCTCACAAGAGGGTATGCGATCCTTAGAATCAAGGGTACATGGTTTGGGACAGATTGTTGATGTAATGGCTCAGGATCTAGCTGTATCACTGGAGTGTTTGGACACATGCTGTAGAATTTTTGCCAACCGGAGATGTAGACTCAGCATTTGTCGAGGTCCTTTATCCTGGAGATTTTTTAGATAAGCTTGTTGCACTAGAAACTCATTTAGGTTGCATTGGAAACGGAAAGATATCTTTAAAGAATGAGTGGCATCATTTAACGATCTGGACAAGAGCTGGAGCTACTCTAGGAAGCAGCAACACTCGCTCTCAGTTCTTCACGTTTTGTGTTTATCTTCTTCTTGTGAAGACTGAATTGCTGTTTTTTTTTTTTCATTTAAGAAATCTTGAAGTTTCATTGTTTTATGTGGCGTTTTTGTTGATTTCGTTTGGAGAGTTCAATCAATTTAAGCCGGTGGATTTAAGCAATGAAATCAAAGCATTTGACTAGTTTTTATTTATTTTTGGTCTATGATTTGTAGAATTTAAATTTTTCTGAACTGGGTCTGATTAGAGGACGGTTGTGGACAAAGATTAGTGGCAGAGTAATGTTATGCATTCAAGTATTGGGACAGCTGGAAAATATTGGTTCTGAAGTTTAAACCAGCAACTTCAAGTTATAGTGGTCAATCGAGAGGTAGTTCCATATTTTTGTTGCAATATATCTTTAATTCCAAACCAGTACATCATGTGGCATTCGAAGATTTGGTAAAAGGATCACTTCCATATTTCTAGGACACCTCGTATCAATAGTTGACAATTGAGTTATCAAATGGTTTTATTATCTCTGGATTTTCAAGCATAAAGTTAGCAGCCAGAAGAAGATTCAATGCACAAGTGGAAGGGGATTCACCAATCAAAGATAATTCAGTGAGATCTGACTTCAACAACTCCATCAATTAGATATTTTAACAGTTTGTCTAGATTTCTTCTAGAAAATAGAAATAGCTTATTCTTGGTATCGAGCTTTTATAAATACTATAATCTGTAATATAGAAGGTGGTGGCAATTGGATTTATGGAAATCCAATTTTGATGATATGCTGTATGACATGAAATGCTCTGCATCTTCAATACAGGTTCAACTTTGATATGATTATGATTTTGAGTTGACTTTGTATCTTATGAATTGTATTTTTTGTGATTTATCATGTATATGGTCAATTAAATCCCATTACATGATTCTTATGGTGAAATACAGTTATCTTTTAAACTTGTAATGACAGAGTCGGTCTCATTTCATAAATTCGTGCTCGTAGTTTCTTTGGTATTGTATTTTGTATTCTCTTTTATGTTGTATAGATCTTTAATTGTTATATGATTTCCTTATATCTTTGATTACATACCAACCCAATTTTTATCTTGATTTCATTGAATTATATTAAAAAAAACAAGATTTCTTTAAGCTTAAACCCTTGTAGTCTAGGTTCAACTTTAGGGATAACACCTTGTTTATCATTTGGTGTGTTTGGAAAACTAGAAATCTCACCATTTTCGAAAACAAGAATTCCATATCCTCTTCGACCTGTCAACATTTTGTCAAAGATGCATGCTTATCCCATTGTTGATATTTCAACAAAAAGGAGAATAGTGGGTCGTGCACCTGTTCTGAAGTATCCTTATGTTTTTTTTGGCAGTGCAGCTGCAAATTCGATGGGGGGGCTAACACTTATATCTCCATCATTCCTCTACATTCTAGGGATGATTTTAAGGAACCATACTTATTTAAAAGTGTATAAATGTTGGCGAGTATTAGAAATTCTTAAAACGCCTACTATAAAATGATTGGCGATATTTTTCAAAAAATATTTTAGTTTCCAAGGATTTTTTATCGTTTATATAATAATTTGGCGATTTTTAGGGTGAAAAACGTTTACCCCATCAAACTGGGGAGAAACGAGGCTTCAAAAAATGCAAAATGGCAAATGTTTTTTTGGGGGAAAACATGGAAAAATAGCCCACTGGGCTAAAATTCGCCCCTAAAATTATCCCTGCTATATTCCTTGAGTCCGAAGTTGGGTTGTGGACACAGTACTAACACTAAGGCAAAATTGTTGGCACTTTGGATCCTAATTTTTTTAGCTAAAGCCATTGGTCTCCCATCCCTCTATATATTTGGAGATTCCTTTGTTGTGATCAATTGGGCTAATAACAAGGCAACTTTGTCTTATTTATACATTGGGCATTGGTGTGACAATATCTATAAGCTTAAAGACTTTTTTCTCTCTCTGAACTTTCAACATGTATATAGAGAGCACAACATGAAAGGAGATGTCTTATCCAAGGAGGCTCTCAAGTTGATCACTGGTCACTTTTCCTTCATGGAATTCTATGAAGATGGTTGCATTGGGGGAGTGAACATACAACTCTTTTAGAGCTCTAATGATGGAGGTTACTCTCCTTTTATTATCTGATGATGTGAAGAACTATTTTTTTTTTCTGTTGAAAGTGCTCTTATACTTGATTTAGTAATGGGTGCTCGCACGAAGTTGGTTCCACTTTTTAGTGCCACTTAAGAAATCACAAACGCACTTCTAAAGTGCAACTCAAGAACGCATATGTGTTATTGATGGTACATTTGAAATAACCTGAGCCCAAACACAAGGCTAAGGTTCATAAGGAAGTATCCCATATGCGATATATCGCATATACGATATTGAAAACTAAAAAAAACAAAAAAAAGGCCATGGGCCTCAAATATATCGCATATGCGATATATATCGCAAGTGCGATATATCGCATATGAAATATTGAAAACTAGAAAAAAAACAAAACAAAGGCCGTGGGCCTCAAATATCATTTTCACAGTCAAACATCAGGAGAGCGATAAAGCGCGTGGGTGAAAAAAAGCAGAGGCGATTTGTGTTTTAGCTTTTGGAGGTCGAGTTGGAGTTCGAGTTAGAGGTGGATAGGCTCCAATGTTAGTTAAATTCTCTTATCCATTTAATTTAGTCTTCAATTATTTATTGTTTTTCCTAATTACATAGTTTTTTTAATTATTTAAAACAAATTTAATAAGAAAAATTAAATGAAATCAAAGAATGATTAAGTAAAACAACTTTGTATTTTTTTGTTTAAATCTTAACAGATAGCAGAAATGAACAAGACAATGTGGAAAACCCACTATAATAACCCATAAGCTAAGCCAAACATGAACCCAAACCCAAACCCAGAGGGTGAACAAGATCGAAACTCATAGACTCATTGCGCGTTTGGCATCATTGAGGCACCTTAGCTCATCTATTAGAGGGGCGGATCATTTGAGATAGTCTTTAGCCGATGCATTGGACACAATAACAAACACAATTCCCAATGCCCAAGGAGCTCTCTACAACATTAGCTCGTACAGAGAATCCAGGAGGCAATACTACTTCGTGGATTGAGTTATAAAGACATCAAAGACCTTAAAATTACAAAAGACCAATTATTTTCATTATTCCAGGATCCTAGCACCGGATTGGTTCCACCCACTAGTCGAGCACAAATTTCCATAGACTAGTGCATTGAACCAAATATAAAGGCCAATTAGATGGATCATTTGTATATGGTCTTCGATGAAGACCCTCATGGGAATAGGGACATCCCATATTATTACCTTAGGAAGTTGTATGCGGAATTCATCTGAGGGAAACATGTTAACTACTTCGATATTTTAGGCTTCTAGGGTGTTGGTCATGGGATGCCCCAAGATAGGGAAGGGGCCAAGACAAATCCTAACCGTGTGTGATGCCCTCCATGCACACCAAAACCCCCTCGGCTATATACTCCTGCAGGTCATGTGATTGAGGATACACAGGAGGCATTATTTGACTTGGAAGATACATTGCTTCAACATGGGACTAATGTCCAAGGCAATGTAGACCAAGGGGCTGGCACTTCTAAGGCCGACCCATCTACAGATCACATAGGAGATGTAGAGAATTTAGAGCATCATGTTACTCTACACCTTTGCATATCATGTGGAGGCATATGCTATGGCCCTACTACAGACTTCCGAGACGATGGATTACTTCGATTTGCAAGTAAAACTCATTATTTTCATATTATATTTTGTTTCATATCACAATTTTCAATTGTTTCGCAATTTATTTCTATTTAATTATCTAACAAATTATGTGAAAAAATATAAAGCTGGTGTCCCATGTCACACCAGAGTCACATAGTCTACTGATCAATGTTGAGAACATTGACGAGGCTGTCAATATTGCATATGGATTTGGTTCTTCACCAATAGGGGTAAGAACTATACTTGTTAATTTGTCAACTTTATTTACATATTTATAGTAGATATTGTAACATTCAATATATCATAATTTTGATACAACATGTTTTATGCAGGGTGATTAGGATGAGTACATTGATTCTCAGCCTATTCCCTCTCATGCAGAGGTAGATTCCAAAACACAGGAATTATCTTAAATATGATTTTAATTATGCTTTTAACTATGTTTCGCTTTCTTTGGCAAAATCATTTTTAATCCATCATGTATATGTCTTGTTTTCATTGTATTATCTGAAATAGACATATGTTATGTTATGTAGGGAACCATTGATCCATTGGTTCTTGAAGAGCACCAATGCGAGGTTGTTGCCGACCCACCTCTTCCCCCTCGCTAGCTACATGTATGTTTTGCTTTCTTTGAAAACATCATTTTTCGTCCATGTAGTATATATGTATAAGATTCTTTTTATTATCTGAATTCGGCATATGTTATTTTATGCAGGATTCTATTGAGGCACTGGTGCTTGAAGAGCACCAGATTGATGACCCACCTATCACGAGCCCGTAAGTACGTTTATGTTTCGCTTTCTTTGAAAACATCATTTTTCTTCTATGTATTATATATGTCTAAGATTAATTTTTTATCTGAATTTGACATATGCTATCTTATGTAGGATTCTATTGAGGCAACGATGCTAGAAGAGCACCAGATTGATGACCCAGCTATCGCAAGCCAACAGGTACGTTTATGTTTTGCTTTCTTTGAAAACATCTTTTTCCGTCCATGTAGTATATATGTCTAAGATTCTTTTTAATATCTGAATCTGAAATATGTTATTTTATACAGGATTCTATTGAGGCACCAGTTCTTGAAGAGCACCAGATTGATGACCCACCTATCATGAGCCAGCAGGTACGTTTATGTATCGCTTTCTTTTAATTGTGATTTTAATTATTCAGCATGTACTTTTTTTATTTTTTGAAATTGTCTAATTGTATCTTTATCCTTTTGTACATAGGAACGTGAGTTTGATGAATATGTCCAAAAATCGATCTTATTCGCTAGTACAAGTAGAATTCCTTTTTTCCCATTCCTAGTTAATCGATCCACTCGTTGCACACCTCCTATGACAAGGCAGCATGTAAGTTTATGTATCACATTCATTGTACATTTATGTTTGGATTTCTCTGATTTGGTGCTTTCTCTTTGTACATTTTTGTAGGTTTATGTATCTCTTTGACATATGTTACTTTATGCAGGAACCTATTGAGACATTGGTGCTTGAAGAGCACCAAAGCGAGGTTGTTGTCAACCCACCTCTTCCCCCCAACCATGTACATGTATGTTTTGCTTTTTTTGGTAACATCATTTTTCGTCCATGTATCATATATGTATCTTATTCACTATTTTGTCTGAAATTGACATATATGTTACTTTATGCAGGCCACTAGTGAGGCACCGGTGCATGAAGAGCACCAAATCGGTGACCCACCTTTGACGAGCCAGTAGGTATGTTTATGTATCGCTTTCTTTGTACATTTGTACATATCACTTTCTTTCATTTGGTGCTTGAAGAGACCCAAATCGGTGACCCACCTCTTCCCCCCCAAGGTACATGTATATTTGTTGACATCGGCATATATATATTTTTTATGCTACTTGATAGTGAGCAAGTGGTGCTTGAAGAGCACCCAATCAGAGTCATTGTTAGTAAGGCACCACGATCCAGCATTACTTACTCACGTACAGTAAGTAAAAATGTTATTTTGGTTTTGGAATTTGAACAAATGGACATAGAATTTTTAAAGGTTGGTAAATTAACTTACAAAATTTGGTTTTTTTGCACTCTCCACTGATGCGACCTATCCCTCTTGTTTAGCGATGGGGATCACCACTGCGCAGCTGGAAAAGAAAGCTAGACTTCTCTGAAGACATTGGTAGTGGTAGTGAAAGGGGGGATAACTAGAATAAATCTATAAGGGGGATACATAGATGTAACTTTTTGTTCATATACACAAAGATGTACTTTTTGATCCACTATTTTGTATTATGTCCATGTGGCATGACAATTTTTTTAACATTATTTCTATACATATATAATATAAAGCAAGGTTCAAATTTATACATATATGGTTGACTTGATCTCGGAACATGATATGATTGACTTGATCTTGGAACATGATATGTGTGGTTCAGCAATGTGATATAATGATATGTGTGTTTCACATGTGTGCTAACTTATGAATTTCCAATACTTAAAGGAAGAATTTACGACTCATCAACGTTTTAACCTTATGGCTATTCTCAACTTTTTAACCATCATAACCATACCATACACTAACTAAATTGCATACACTAACAATCATAACACTATATCATGCATGGATGTGTAATATATACCATATCATACCCTACAATACCCTATGATACTAACATCATACCATTCTAACATACAATAACATATCCTACAATACCCTATGATACTAACATACCATACCATTGTAATATACCATACACTAACATCATAACACTAAGTCATGCATGCATGTGTAATATACCATATCATACCCTACAATACCCTATGATACTAACACCATACCATACTAACATACAATAACATACCCTACATTACCCTATGACACTAACATCATACCATACTAACATACCATACCATTGTAATATACCATACATTAACATCATAACACTAAGTCATGCATGCATGTGTAATATATACCATATCATACCCTACAATACCCTATGATACTAACACCATACCATACTAACATACATCATACCCTACAATACCCTACAATACTAAAAACATACCCTACAAACCCTAGTTGGTTTTCAATATATGTAAATACATCCATGTGTTTCTAGTTGTATCTCATAACTTGTAAAGAGGTCACTAAACCATAGTTTCATGTCATAACGTGTCAACCCTAGTGATAGCATGCAAATTGGTGTTCATGAAACCCTATTTGGTTTCCATTTTGTAGATGTCCATGTGTTTCTAGTTCCCAATTTAATCTTCCCGCTTTCTTTACCATCATGTAGCTGATATGTCGCATACTGATAGTTCTCCTTCCTCACAATTGCATTCTTGAATGCTTGATCTTCACTTTCATGGATGCAATCAGCACATAATGAAAACACACCACAATTGTTGCAAGAACCGTCTACACATTATTTTAAGTAATGTGTCTTCCCATCTTGCCTCGGACATATTATGCTATGGATGAAATCTCTGGATTACATTGGCGGTATTGTACTTGAGCATTCTTGCACATGGTTAGGATGCAAAAAACGACATATATGTGCAAATGTATGGTAATATAGGCCAAATTCTATGTGGTATCTACAAAAACAAGTGTTCCGGATGGTATTGATTCTAACATACCAAGGCTTGCATTTTTCAAAAGATCTTTGCCCGAGCCTTAGCTCTACGTGGGAAACTTTAAACATCTCGAACAGTTGAGTTTGTGTCATGTCAAGATAATGTTTAACATGAGGGTCATTGTTTCTAGAACCCATACAATGTTTTAACACATCCTTCATGTTAGAAGAAGGCCTAGTGTTATCATGCCAAAACATTTGCACTAGGCCCTTCACTGCTTCGACTAACTTCATGTCTTTGCAAGGAAACCTACCGCTAAATGCCCATAATGTTTCCATTTGTCCCTCTACATCAAGGTTGTCTCTTCTTACTGAATATTTTCTAAGTGTCTTTGGATGTAAAGGCACAATTTGTGATGTGCATTTAAGTAAATGATGTTGTCTTGTGGATCTACATACAATTGATTCAGCCAATACACGACGAGACACATTACAGTCTTGTGAACGATTTATTTTACCAATCGATGTGAATGCAACAACAAGAGATTTAACAATGTGATTACTTGATTTGATTTTCTTCATTGTTGTTATGCCTAAATTTCTTCTAAGAATTGCCATATTTCTAGATTTAAGCAAAGCTAAACATAATTGGCATTTACCGGCTTGGGATTTGTTATCAAAATATTGTTTCATTATTTGAGAACAATGACGAAGGATTGTGTGTTTAGACACCTTACCTTCCATGGAAGTCAATCCACTCTCGTCCACTTGTATTCGTTTTGGAGTTATCTTTCGTTTTGATGCAAAATTTGTTGTCGTTTAAAATGCTGGAGTGACGTTTACATCCACTACAGCCTGACAACTTCGATTAGGAGATTGAACCACCGACCATGGTTGTTGTTGAGTCACATTTGCATTGGGAGTAACATAATTATTGAACTCTTCACAAGATTGTCCGTTTACTAGTGGATCAATAATATCATTTTCCGTATAACCATCTTCCTTTAATGTTGCATTATATTCCTCAGACTCTATGTCAGGTATCTGTTGAGGGGGAATGGGAACTATTTTCTCATGTAATGAACGCCGATGATTTCTTGAATCCTCCCTCTTTTTTTCTTTTCTATTTTCTGCTTCTTCCTGTGTAAGAACCTTCCTTGCTGACTTTCAACCTCTATTACATACATTCTCCATTGAAATCCACCCAAACATGTACAAAACTATGGAATTATGTAAGTAATGATTAAAAATTGCACATTGAACAGTTCTCGGTGCGTTGGTTCAGATGAATTATATCTTTTCATACAGTAAACCTGGCCCATAGCATGCAACCCAACATTTTGTATACAACACATATCGCATATGTGATATAACTCACCTCCAATATATCACATATGTGATTTAGTGCTGACTGAATATATGCAATTTACATTTATCTATGCTTATGAAGATGATGATGAACAATGATGGCGATGATGAAAAGGATGATGACTATGATGATGATGATGAGGATGAGGGTGATGATGATGAGGATGATGATGATGCTGACCATGATGATGATGATGAGGATGAGGGTGACGATGATGATGATGATGATGATGATGAGGATGATGATGAGGATGGTGATGATGATGGGGATGAGGGTGACGATGAAGAGGATGAGAACAATGATGTTGATGATGAGGAGGATGATGAATATGATGATGATGAGGAGGAGGAGGGTGATGATGATGATGACCTTGATGATGATGAGGATGAGGGTGACAATGAAAATGATGATGAACAATGATGGTGATGATGAGGAGGATGATGAATATGATGATGATGATGAGGATGACGGTGATGATGATGACGAGGACGATAAGAGTGATGATGATGAACAATGAGGGTGATTATGAGGAGGATGATGACTATGATGATGATGATGAGGATGAGGGTGATGATGACCATGATGATGATGATGAGGATGAGGGTGATGATGATGAGGGTGATGATGATGAGGATGAGGATGGGAGTGCTGATGATGAGCAATGAGGGTGATGAGGAGGAGGATGATGACTATGATGATGATGATGATGATGACGATGATGACGATGATGATGAAGATGATGAGGATGAGAGTGATGATGATGATGATGATGATGAGGGTGATGATGATGAGGATGAGGATGAGGATGAGGATGAGGATGAGGATGATGATGATTATGATGATGATGATGAGGATGATGATGACCATGATGAAGATGATGAGGATGAGGGTGATGATGATGATGATAACAATGAGGATGAGGATGAGGATGATGATGATGATGTTCATGATCATGATGATGACCATGATGAAGATGATGAGGATGGGGTGATGATGATGATGAGGATGAGGATGAGGATGATGATGATGATGATGATGAGTTTAAGGATGATAATGAGGAGGAGGAGGAGGAGGAGGATGAGGATGAGGATGATTATGATGATGATGATGATGATGATGATGACGATTACAATGAACAATGATGCTGAGGATGATGGAGGATGATGGTGATGATGATGATGACTATGATTATGATGATGATGATGAGGATGATGAGGATGAGGATGATGACAATTTTGATGATGACCATGATGATGACCATGATGAAGATGATGAGGATGAGGGTGATGATGATGATGATGAGGATGAGGTTGATAAGGAGGAGGAGGGTGAGCATGAGGGTGATGATGAAGATGTTGACTAAAAATGATGGTGATGATGAGGAGGATGATGAATATGATGGTGATGATGAGGATGAGGGTGATGATGATGATGATGAGGATGAGGATGATGATGATGATGATGATGACCATGATGATGATGATGATGATGATGAGGATGATGATGATGATGATGATGATGATGATGAGGATAAGGGTGATGATGATGATGATTATGACGATGAGGATGGTGATGATGATGAGGATGAGGGTGACGATGAATATGATGATGAAAAATGATGGTGATGATGAGGAGGATGATGGCTATGATGATCATGATGAGGATGAGGGTGATAATGATGATGATGATGATGATGATGACCATGATGATGATGATGAGGATGAGGTTGATGATGATGATGATGAGGATGAGGATGAGGATGAGGATGAGGATGAGGATGATGATGATGATGACTATGATGAGGGTGGTGATGATGATGATGATAATGACGATGAGGATGATGATGGTGATGATGATGATGATGATGATGACGATGATGATGAACAATGATGATGATGAGGAGGAGGAGGAGGAGGAGGAGGATGACTATGATGATAATGATGAGCATGAGGTTGATAGTGATGATGATGATGGAAATGATGATGAGGAGGAGGATGAGGGTGTGTTATCAACCCAAATGGAACTTCTCCATCTGAGTGCTGACATTTCCTATGTTGGCACACAAAAGGACATTTATGGATTGAAGGTTGCTTAAAACACTATAGATGGGCATGTTATGAAATACATTCACTATCCATCCAGCTTTCCATTTTTACCTTTTCATATGTCAATTGCTATATGCAACTTTTCCTATAAGCAACCCACGTACATACGTGACTCTTCCTACAGCATCTCACGTACTGTACGCAAGTATTTGTCTTTACAACCTGCATATAGATCTGTACACGGGTTTCCCTTATAGAGTGTATCATACGTTGGTTGCCAGTATCAATACTCGCATACGCCTTCCCTTGAAATTAAAAATAATAAATCATGATTATTTGAGATTTGTTAAGCCCTAAACAATAACTATCTTAACTATCTCAACCTCCTCAACCTTCGAAACTGCCTTTTTTCACTAAGTATAAATAAAGTCCTTTAGGAGGGCATTAATCAATCATACTTGAAGAGAAAAGTTATGCTGGTGGTATCTATTCAGAAGTATTTGGAGGAGCATAACTCAGAATCCTTTGGTTGCAGAGGAGTCCTTGTTTCAGGCGTTGGGTTGTAACCTTAACTCATTCACTATTGTTAATGAAGAGAATCCTTATTCCAAATTTGTTTTGAATGTCTTTCATGTATCATGGTTTCATGAATATTTATGATTAAGCACTCTAATACTGTTTATATAACATGTCCTATATACATGTATAAGCTTGCACTTGGAGGATTTGCTCTTCACAGGTGAAGGCGAAACATCCCTGAAAGCTTTTGAGGAGAAGCGGAGCGGGAGAAGACAAAGCTTGGATGAACCGTCGTGAATCGGGTGAGTCCATCCTATCTTCTTCTTTCCTTTCTATAATATAAAGTTGATTTCCTACAAGTTTTAATAGTACGTTGGTAACCCCAGACCTTCCATTATAAGGTGTTTATTCCTGAACAATAGAACTGGTGACTCCACTAGGGGCAGTCTCTTAGCCTCTATGGTTCATGTTTAAGATAATTCGTCAGCCACTGCGATTCATGTTGACACTGTTGAAAATACTAACCATTCAAAACACAAGCCCAATTTTCCTTGTAAGCTTTGTGAGGGAGACCACCTTACTTATAAATTCCCTTCTAGTGAAGAGGTAAGAAGATTTTTGTTTCATGGTCATCCCATTTTTGAACAACCTATAGTTTCTCAACACCCTACTCAACCATTGGTTGATCAAGTGGTACAACAAATCTCAGATTTGGTCGATTCCACTCTTCTTCTGGAGAGTGATCCTGATGTGATCGAACCAATGCCATCTTTAGTCAATTCCACTCTCCCTGTAGAGAGTGACTTTGATGAAGCGGTTGAATGGATTCTTTTATCGATCAATCCCACTCTTCCTTTGGAGAGTGAAGTGTTTGCTAGTCACATTTTCTTCACTACTAGTTCATAACTTACTGAACAAGGGGGCACTGAACTCGCTTTGGATCAACCCCCACCAAGCTCTTGGATTGCTTCCTTTGATTGGGATAGCCTAGTTGAGCCATGCCTTCCTTCTAATACACCTTTTCAGATAAACGTCAAAGTTGAATCATACACGATTGCTCATTTTATTATTGATGAAAGAGCCTCAGTTACTATCTTGTCTTCTCGTGATTGGTGAGGCATGGGATCTCCCAGCCTTGTTTCGATTACTAGTCAGTTACTGGAGTTTGATAGAAGAACTTGTATAGCCTTGGGAATTCTTGTTCAAACACCTATTACTTTGGGTGGGAAGACTGTCTTAATTGACTTCATGGTAATAAAAGACCCCTTGGACTTCAATATTCTCCTTGGACATGATTATGTCTATGCCATGAAAGCTGTGGTGTCAACATTATTTCATGTGATGTACTTTAATCATGGCGAAGAAGTTGGATTTTTTTTATCCTTATTCTAACCCAACTAGAGACTAGGTTTTTCCTTTATTGATTCCCAGTGTTTCTAAAGACACTACCCCACCATAAGTGAGCTATGTGGCCTCATGTCCCTTGCATTCAATTCCTACTGAAAATTAGCCTCTGTTTTCATGCTTACCTTCTTAGGACTTGGTCCCAGCAGTTGACTAGGTGAGTCATCCTCTATAGACTGTGGAGCCTTCTCTCCACTCTGTTAATCCATTTGAAAGTTTATATATGTGTCCTATGTCAGATGATCTCCTTCCTTCGGATGAAGTCTTCTTAGAGTCTTTGATACAGTCTGATCTTCTTTTGGATGTCAGTTCAGTTGTGACTAAGTCTAACCTTGATTTTCCTAGTAATCATGAACTTTCTTCTTATGTTTGTGTTGTTGAGTCTCTTGACTTTTCCTTTGAACAACAAGTCAGTGATCTTGATTAGTTTGATTTTTCTTATGAATTTTTCAACTCTTGTGATACTGAGTTTGTTCCTGCAGACACTATATCCCTTGTTGATTTTTTCTCTCCTTTTGAGGTTGATCTTAATGATTATAAACCCTTGATCCTTGGTTCTATAGAATCTTCTTCGGTTGATTTTGCCTTGACTTTACCTTTTGTAGAAGATAGCAAAGTCGCATGTGTTTCTACCAAAGTGACCTGCATCAGATCTTTTCTTCTGAATGTGATTTTGATGTTTTTGTTTTTTGGAGACAGGATTTTTAGTTGGAATCGCAACTGTTTACTAGCCTCACCTTGTTGTTCAAGTTGTGACTAAATTTGGATGTATCCTGCTTGCGCTTTTGAGCCTGATGTCGGCTTCCACTCTTTTAGCTCAATGTATAAGCCCTCATTTTTATTCTCATCATTGCTAAGACTTGTATCATTTTGCCTTTACAACTTGACACCTTTTACCCTAAGGAGACCTTCCCCGAGTGTCTTTATCCTGCTCATATTCCTTGCATTATTCATAGGTTTGTTCCTCGCGTGTGGAACTAGTTTCAATTGCCTCTGACACTCGCCTCCTTACATTTAGAGCATTCTTTCTACTCTTCATCGAGCTCGTTAAAAATAGTAAGGAGGTCATGAGTTGACTTTTCTGGACTCGTTAAAACTTCATGGGAAAGATATTGAGCTTCTTTAGGCCCAGGTTTGACTCCTCAAAATATACTTGACTGCCGAGTAAACTTGTCCATTCAGGCTCGTTAAGAATATGTGAATGGTCATCCACATTGGTGGTAGGTTATCGCTTTCTCGGGCCATGTGGAATAATACGAGAAAGGAACACTCTCTATTCTTCGGAATTGAGAAGAGTATTCTCAGGCATAGGTTTATCTCTTTTTTATATCTGAGGGACTAAACTTACAGAAAAGGAACCCCCGGTATGAGCTTAGTTTTCTCTTTTTCGTGCTCTAGACCTAAACATGAAAAAGATTTCGAGTTTACTTTATGTCTTTGTCATGCTCGTTAAACCCTAAAAAACAAAGCATCAAGTTTATTGTTGTAAGCCCCATTTCTCGTAATCAAATGGATATTTCTGAGTGATCTTACCTTCCTTCACACTCGTAAAACTCAGTCTATATGCTACTTTTGAAGGAGTGTTGGGTAGGTGGTAATCTAACCTTTTTCGGACCTTCCTAACTAAATACGAAAAAGGTGCTCCTTACTTCTTCAGAAGCTAAGAGAGTTCTTCTGTGTTATGTTTTATACTTTTTCGGCCTCAGGAGACTAAATTGGATGAAAAAGGACCCCCCTAGAGTCTTCTTTGGAGTTTTCAAACTCTCTAAATGTGAAAACACTAGTTGAGCATGTGCTAGTTCGGGCTCATTAAATCCATGAATCAGTGACACTATCAAGCATTATTTTCTCTTCTCTTCAAGCTTGTTAAAAAATTAAGAGAGATCCAAGTTGACTTTCCTGGACTCGTTAAAATTTAATAGGGAAGGTAAGGAAGAAGTTTTCTCTTGTTTTCACTTAGTGGCAGCATGTCATCCTTGAACATAGTACTCTCTATTTTTTCTAATACCCTTGTCTCAGTGTTCACTTTCGGTTCAGCTATTACTTCGAGTTTATTACTCCTCCTCTTATTTTTTATACTTAGGGATCCTGATCATGTCTCCTACATGATAGATAAGTCTAGTTGTTCTATCTATAAAGTTAAAATATGCCTTGGGTCATCTCTGTGTCATGCTCACTGTTCAAGGACTTAACTCAATGTCTGATTTCTATCCCAATTCCATCATTGTTATATCTATTATCTCTTATGTCTCCCTTCCTTTGCCTAGTTCCTAGTCACTCTTGCAATCCGTTGGAGGATCTATTGCCTTCCTTATCACAGTATGGTTCCATTTTAGTACTTCCTGATGACGAAGACCTAGAGTTTCGATGATAGTACCTCAGGATTCACTTCCATCATTGGTGAATTCCTTTGCTTCAGTTGTTGATTATCACCTATTGATTGACAAACTATTGAATTCATTCCATGTTCGAATTCAGCCTACATTTATTCACATGGCTTTGATTGTACTGGTTCTTTGGGATTGCTTATGAAGACCTTAGTTCCTCATCTATGGACTAAGTTGCGCAAGATTATGTTCCATTTATGTACGCAGCTTCCAGATCTTTGAAGACTCATTATTATTGTATATTGTGGCTTCAATCCACCTTTTTAATATACATAGTATTGTACCCGTATTATATGATGTACTCAAACATTGTAAAGGAGCTAGTGTTCGAGTATATTGAACATAGCATCCTCAGATATGACCTTGTATATGACATTATTATGTATTTGTTTTAGGTACTACCTCTTCTCCATTGGATTTTTGAGTTCTCCAAAGATAAATATTATAATATATTTCAGCCATCGCTTCCCTCTGACCTCCCACATTAGGGGCCATCTGTTATCAACCCAAATGGCACTTCTCCATTTGAGTGCCGACATTTCCTATGTTGGCGCACAAAAGGACATTTATGGATTGAAGGTTGCCTAAAACACTATATATGAGCATGTTATGAAATACATTCACTATCCATCTAGCTTGCCATTTTTACCTTTTCATATGTTAATTGTTGTACGTGACTTTGCCTATAAGCAACCCGCATAGATACGCGACTTTTCCTACAACATGTCACGTACTATATGCGAATATTTGTCTTTGCAACCCACGTATAGATCTGTACGCAGTTTTCCCTTATAGTAACTCACGTATCATACGCGGGTTTCCAGTTTCAATACTCGTGTACACCTTCCCTTGACATTAAAAATAATAAATCATGATTATTTGAGATTCGTTAAGCCCTAAACAATAACTATCTTAACTATCTCAACCTCCTCAACCTTCGAAACTGCCTTATTTCACTAAGTATAAATAAAGGCCTTGAGGAGGGAATTAATCAATCATACTTGGAGAGAAATGTTATGCTAGTGGTATCTATTCATAAGTATTGGGAGCAGCAGAACTCAGAATCCTTTGGTTGTAGAGGAGTCCTTGTTTCAGGCATTGGGTTGTAACCTTAGCTCATTCACTATTGTTAATAAAGAGAATCCTTATTCCAAATGTGTTTTGAATGTCTTTCCTATATCATGGTTTGATGAATATTTATGATTAAGCACTCTATATACTATTTATCTAACCTATCCTATATACATGTATAAGCTTGCACTTGGAGAATTTTCTCTTTACAGGTGAAGGAGAAACATCCTTGAAAGCTTTGGAGGAGAAGCAGAGTGGGAGAAAACAAAGCTTGGATCAACCATCGTGAATCGGGTGAGTCCATCATATCTTCTTGTTTCCTTTTTGTACTTTAAATTTGATTGCCTGCAAGTTTTAAGAGTACGTTGGTAACCCCAGACCTTTGGTTATAAGGTGTTTATTCCTGAACAACAGGGTGGTGGTGACGATGATGATGATGGTGATGATGATGAGGATGAGGGTGGTGATGAGGATGAGGATGAGGTTGACGATGATGATGATGGGGATGAGGATGAGGATGATGATGGCGATGATGATGATGATGATGATGAGGATGGTGATGATGATGATGATGATGGCGATGGTGACGATGATGATGATGATGATGATGATGACGATGATGACGATGACAAAGACAATGGACGATGATGATGATGATGATGGAGGGTGGTGGTGGTGATGATGATGAGGAGGAGGAGGAGTAGGAGGAGGAGGAGGAGGATGATGACGATAATGATGATGACGATGATGATGAACAATGATGGTGATGATGATGAGGACGAGGATGATGACTATGATGATGATGATGATGAGGATGATGAGGAGGATGGTGACTATGACGATGATGAGGATGATGATTAAAAGAACATGATAACTACATGAGGTCTTCACTTAGTGAAACTGTGTCATAGCGCTTTTGTTCATGGGATATTAAAGAATACCCTTAATTTCACTAGATATTGAAAATTACTTACAAAAATCCTTTTGTTAATCCCCCCTCCCAATACATATTTCCAGTTAAAAAACCCCTATTTTTACATTATATTCCTTATTTTTACTAAAAACCCCTTTGTATACCCCCCAATACCTATCAATCCCCCATACCCTATTCCCTCCCCCCCAATACCTACAATATATTGACCTTATTTTTCACAATTAAAAACCACCCAATATGAATGAACATGATACAATATTGCTCAACAAGTTGAATCCCCTATGGATAACTATAACAATGTTGATTAAAGTCACCTATCACCTATTGGCGAATCATCACTAGCGGTTTGTAGTGAGAGCGTACGTTGATCCATCGGTACTCATTCTAGAGTTTTTACATCCAAAAGAGCTACCAAACAAGCATTCTCAGAACTTTAGAATGTCCTTTGAGTGCTAACAGAAATCAATCTTCAATCTCTCTGTTAATGTTGCAAATTTTCCCTTGAAGCTGAATAGATCGAAGGACGGGAGGGATTTTTTTTTTTTGGATGCACATCCCATGGCTTCATTCATTGTCCTATTTTCTTGGATGCACAACACATGGATTCATTCACCTCCCTATTTTCTTGGATGCACATCCCATGGCTTCATTAACCATTAAAAAGAGGAATTATTTGTCTCCATCATAGTGTTGTCTAAATGCTATTATAATGGGATAAGGATGTCATTACTATTTTTTACTCTCGTACCAAATTAGTTAAGAAAAAATGCATATGCACTATAACGCATATGCTTTATAGTTTTATCATATCGCATATGCGTTATATCACATATGCAATATGAATAAGCTATAATACATATGTGTTACAGCTTATTCATATCACATATGCGATATGAATAAGCTATAGTGCATGAGTTATTTTACAATTAAAATAATCGACGGGAATAAGGTTTTGGATTATGTTTGGAAATAGCTTCGGACTATCGAACCTATTGGCTAGGACAAATAAACCAGGGCTATTGCTTGTCTTTTAGAACTCAATCAATATGCTTAGTTTAGATGGCATGTTTTGCTATGACATACACAATATTTTTTACAAAAATATAGGATATTGTAGAGTATGATCTTACGATTCTAAATATGTAATTTTTTCCTTGAAAACTATGTTTTATTTATTTATAATTATTTTTCTAAATGACAGACGTTAGTTTAAAAAAATAGATACATCAATTGTTTGTTATATAACTTTTGATTTACATCACCATTTCCCAATAAAACTATATGGTGCACTAGATGAGATCAAGCTTTATGATCTTATATTTAGAAATCAAGGATTCCATTAATTTTTTCCCCAAAAGTGTTGCACCCACACATAAGGTTTTAATTTCAAGCTTTTGTGACTTCAGTAATTAATAATAAAAAAACTAATTCATAAAAAATTCTAAATAAATAGTGTTGTACTAGGCCCCTATGTCCTTTATATGTTTGCAAGATTCTATCCCAAATTGACATCATTTACCTCATATATTGCTGCACCCGCACAAACATATATGTTAAGATGTGATGAAAATTTGAAAATCCACTTTCACGGAAATTAATTTTATAATCATTTACACACATTTTCTCTGCATAAATGCTATATATTATGAAAGTTGATTCACTTTCCTATATTTTCTCTTTTTACTTCATTTTCAAATAAGTTAGGGAAGTACCCCTAATTGTCACCTAAAGTCAGAGATTTCCATTTATTCCACTATTATGTGGCATCTAAAGTGTCTTTAAAGGAGTCCATGTTTGTGCATCAGCCCTCATCCCTAAGGTTCCTCCTTGGACAAGGGGTTTTGGTTCATATTGTGCTCTCTATAGGTAGGTCTATTGTCATGAGGGGGAATTGTCAGTAGCTCTCCCGATTCTGCCTTGTTTTTATTTTTTGTTATACTATATCATTTGCTTAATGGATTGTGGGATGATGATGTATAGGCCGTGGACTGATGTTGTCCTTAAACTCGGATGGTCCTTTAAACTCTGATCACTTGAATATGTAATCATTTCCTTTGATTTAATATTAATACCAAAGATTATATTTTTTCTTATGAAAAAAAGAGTCCATTATAAAAATACAAAAATAAGGCTCAACTAGACTATCTTGCACATTCATTTTCTATTAGTAATTTATCTACATTTTATGTTGGTATTAAAACAACCTCTCATAGGTGGCTGAAGAATAGATTCCCAAATACTTTTCTTAAACTTTTCAAATTTTCAAGCACATAACTCAAGGCCAAAAATGGTTAATAACAATCATCATCCTCATTAATTTATTAACACATTAAAACAAAATAAAAACTATTTGTTAATTTTGAATCTTAAAATTTAATATCATTATTTATTATTATTAATTTATTTAAAAAATAAATAAATAAAATTCAATAAGCATTATTGTGATTATTGTAAATTATTTTAAAATTTTATTGGATATAAATGATTTATGTTTCAGATGAACACTTTACTCATGATCATATTTAAAATAAACCTATTAAACATATATTAAAAAATGACGTATTCAAAGATAAACAAATAACCAATACTAAAAATACATAAAAACTAAAATTAAGAAAGTATTAAAATAACTATTAATTTATTTTATTTGATTAATTAATTTAATTTTAATAAAAGATAGGTGATGTACATGAATAGACACAATACATGGATTGGATAAAGTGACAAGTAAATATGTATAGTAATAATCAATCGTAGAATAATTGAGAGAGGATAGAGAAGAATTATTATTATTTTAAATAAATTAAAGGGATTTGGTTAATTTAACACATTCAATTTCATCTCAATCATTTTTTTAATTAAAAAAAATTATTCTTAATCTTTCCAAATTTTATAAAAAATATGATCTTTTCGAAACTCTAATAAAATGAAATTATAGAAACATAGCCAAAAAAAAATAATTAAAAAGGTTATTTTACTATTTTTATAGAATCAAAGGAAAAGATACATCTTATAGAATGCTTTAATACAACCAGAAAATCAAATTATCTGTCACAACCATAAAATGTTTTAAGGATTTTAATATTATACTTAAATATAGTATTCTAGGTGATTTTTTTCAATTGAATAAAACATGTTTATAGATAGGTAGAAGAATATTAAATATTAAACATAAAATTAACATTGAAATGTGTAAATTTTGCTGAATATTATGATAAAAAAAAACATATTTTATGTAAATATAGACTATATTAGAGACTAAAAATCACTAAATAACGAAATATTTTTTTTTTAAAACCCAAAAAATAGCAAGTTGGTGAAATTTCACCCCTAAAAATTACCCTCACACCTTCGTTGTTAGGGATAACTCCCCCAAACCCAACCAAACCAAGGTTCCCTTTGGAAGCACCATCACAATTTAACTTGAAAACTCCACTTACGGGTGAAAATCAAGCATGTGGATTGGATGGGATCACTCTCCTTGCTTTAAACTTTTTCTATCCTTGTGGAGAACAATCCATCCAAAATTCATTTTTCACTATCATCAATATGCTAATCTTTCTCGTTCCACTAGGTTATTTTGATAGTCTCTTGTATGTGTTTATTTACTTGGTTCCAAACTATTTGAGGCAATTTTTTCTTTCCTTCAAAGATTCTCCCATTTCTTTCTTTCTAAATAGCCCACATCAAAGTTCTAGGGAACATGAGCCAAATTTTAAGAATAACCAGATCTTTCTAAGGCTCCTTATCCCATATTGTTATTGTTTGGTGGGATTGGTCTCTCACACGATTTGTCCTCCTAAAGATTGCATCTCTGGAGTCCCATATGGAGAAAGCAAAAGAATAGTAGTCCAAGAGATGATTTATCATCTCCTCCTAATGTTCACATAGAGCACACTAGAAAGGGACATTCATGCCTCTTTTCATTAAGTTTTCTCCTATGAGACTTCATTTGTACATGACCAATAATATAAAGGTAACAATTTTGGGCCAAGGATTAAAGTTCCATATCATAGTCCATATATCATTGTGTTGGAATTGTTCCTGGTTGAAAGTAAGATTATAAGCCTCTCTTGTGTTATAAAGTCCCTTAGATTGATATTCCTATCTCAATTTATCGGGGCCTCTTTGGATGTGAATGGAGTGTTCCTTAAGGGCCTCCATAATCTTGGGGATTTCTTCAGCTGGGAATATTTGATTCCATCAATCTTGTGGTTTCCATTCATGAAATTCCTCATTGACTTGCACTTCTCTCCAGAAATGACGGATTTTTGTTAATCACAGTTCCTTAGCTCTATTCCAACTAGTATGTATGTCAATTTCAAAAATTATCTTTGGAAACTATTGCCTTATTTACCAAAATATATGATCTTGGATTGTCCCTCTATTTGCATGAGAATAACTCTAGATATGGGATCCTTTCCTACTCTCATTAAATATTATGAGATCTTGTTGTTCCTTTCCATGAGCATACTTGCTATTGCATAGATTTTCCCATGGCTCTTCTTTGTGCGACACCTAGTGCCATGATATTTTCTCCCTAGGATTTTACTATTTCTCTATGGATTTCTCAATCCCATACCACCTTGAGCCTTTTGTTTGCAGATAGTGTCGCAACTCACCAGATCTCATCTATGTTTGTTAGGACTGCCTCCCCACAAGAACTATCTTTGAATTAAGTTTGATATGTTTCAGAACTGATTTTGGAGAAGCCAAGGTAGAAAAGAGGTAAATGGGCATGGCTTGAAGAACTCCTTTCACTAATACTACTCTACTTTCCAGGTTGATAGGTCTAAAATCCCAGTTATCTAATTTCCTACTCATTTGTAATCCAATGATGCGCAGAATATTCTGTCGGTTAATCCTTGAAGTGTTAAATAAGACTTGAGACTTTGTGTTATTCTCCTCGAGGTTGGGCACACTTGAAAAATTGTTCAGGAATTTCTTCAAAACCCGCAGCTCTTGAGTCGACTAGTGTATGATAAGAATTGTATCATCCACAAATTTCCATTGGTGGGAAATGGTTTCGGTACTAGTATGGAGGTTCAAGCCTCTAAGCTCCCTATTTGCAATCTTATCTTTTATAACCGTGTTCAGTTCTTTAGCCATTAGGATAAACAAGAAAGGAGATCGAAGGCCCCCTTTCCAGATACCTATTAAAGGTTGAAAGGTTCCAGTAAGGGCTCCATTTAAGACAATAGAGAAGAAATTGGTTGAAGTAATATTAATTATCCATCGAAAACAATATTGGTGAAAACCATAAGCATTAAGAATTTACTTCATAAATTTCCTACTTAATTTATCATAATATTTTTAGATATCAAGCTTCACTAACATAACTGGTTTTTTTGTAACTTTTAGAGAGTGGATGACTTCCTAGACTAAAATGATTTCATCCATAATCTGGTGTCCTTCCTTGAAACCTTGATTGTTCTGGGGCCACCAAATCAGAGAGGATAGGCTTTAATATATTAGCCAACACCTTTGTTATAATTTTGTAAATAACATTAGAGAGTTCTATGGGTCTAAATTTACCAAGAGAGTCAGCCCCATCCTCCTTAAGGATGAGAGTGAGAAACGTGGAGTTGAAATATCTTAGAACTCCTTTATCCCTTTGAGTGTCCTCTAGTATTTTCCGCACATAATCTTTGATCAAATACCAAAAGTGGTGGAATAAATTGGTTGTGAAACGATCAGGTCTCGAAGATTTTTCATCCACCATTTGATTAACAACCTTCTCCACTTCCTAGAGTTCCACATGTTTCAGCAAGATTTCATTTTCATTTGCTATAACCTCCACTAGGATGTGTCTAGTAATCTTCCTTATTTCTGTAGATCTGTCTTGTAGATATTTCTTCATGATGGCTTCAAAGTGCGTAGCCATTTATATCTCCATTTGTTCCCTTATCTCCACGTACTCACCATTATCTTTTTTAACTTCATTAGTTTTTCCCATTGGCAGTTCTAGCTCATTGTGTGATGAAAGAATTTTTTATTTCACTCCCCTTCCTAAAACCATTGGTTCCTAGATTTTTCTTTCCAATAGATTTCTTCTTGTTGTTCCTGAGCACTAAGTTGATCTAGAAGGACCCGTTCTCTATGTTTCATGTCATAATTGTACCCATAGTTTGTGCCCTTCCTTTGAAGTTCTTCTAGTTCATCATTGAGATGCTTCTTTTCTTGTAATGTGTTCCTGGATTCCTCCTTATTCGTAGTCCATAGTTCTGCCTTCAACTTTTACAACTTCTGCTGCAATTGGTACATCAAAGATCCCCTGGTGGGTTCCATCCCTTCTCACCATTTTATGACAAGTCCCTTGAAATTCATGTGTTTAATCCATAATTTTTCAAATCGGGAAGGGTGTCGGATGGGTGGGCCCCCATCCTCCCAAACCAAACAAATGAGCCAATGGTCAGAGCCTACAAATGGGAGGACCCCAGTGGTCACTTCCCTTTCCCCATTAATCATTGCCCAGATAGAATGCAATGATTAACCGAGAGGCCATGTGATGCTCCCCACCTCTTCTATTATTCTGCGTATACTATCAATTCCAAGTTTCAATGTCAACAGACCTTTTCTCCTATATGAATTCTTTCAAAAAAATAAAGGTATCTTCCAGGGTTCATCTCATAAAATAATAGTTAAAATAATAAAATAATATTTATTAATTTTGGAGGAAGAAAGAAAAAACTACTTTTTGTGTTCGTATTTTCGACATATCTCCCTATTTCTTTACTCAAATTTCAATCAGGAGAGCTCATTGGATGCGGAATTTGATTTTGCATCCAACAAGTAGCCACACTGCATACTTTTGACAGACCCCTCTACCTCAAAAATAAATAAATACTTGAAAAAATGTGATGATGATGTCATCATCACATTTTTTCAGGTGTTTCTTATTTTTGGGGCAGAGGGGTCCATCAAAAGTAAGAATCACGGGTACACCTTGGATGAAAAATCAAAATCCACATTCAACGAGCTCTCCCAGTCAAAATTTGAGTAAAAACACACGGAGATATGTAAAAAATATGAACAAAAAAAGTTGTTTTTTTAATGAAAAATATGTCAATCCAACCATTATGGTTCAATCATTTTATTGAAATTCTATTCGTTCTTGAATTCCAACTCATAAGAAATTATTGTTGGGCATGTTTTCTTATAGGGCCCATTTTAGACCCCAAATTTCCTCTAATGTCCTCCCTTCTTCTTCTCTAAGGATGTAACCACATTGAAATCGTCGGCCCCAATCCATAACTAGTTTTTTATTTCTTAGTCTTCCTTATCCGAGAGTGATAAGAATGCTGGTTTTTGAGTTATAGTACTTGGCCCATAGACATTAGTGTGTATCCCTTTTACTATGATTTGCAAACCTAGAAGTTTGCACTCATAGAGAACCTAGTTGTTCTAAAATTGTTGATTTTTAGGGCCTCAGGTTGCCTTGGAGGAGGGCTTTTGAGCGTAGTTTCCTTAAATATTTTGATAATCCTAAGGGATTTCCATCCTTTTATGCAGTAGGTACTTGGAGGATATTTTAATCTCATCACCTCCTTAGAGGAAAAAAAAGGTAGGCATCCCTACTTAGAGGAGGAATTCAATATTTTTAAGGATACCATTGATGACTTGGGCCTTACGGATATTACTCTGGGGCAGGGATGGTTTACCTAGAACAATAAAAGAACAGGGGATTATCATATTTCCTCCAGAACTAATCGGTTCTTAGTCTCATAATTGATCATGGATCTGGGCAGTGAAATTCATTATGCTACTCTCTCACGAAGGGAATCAAACCACTGGCTGATTGAACTTATGTGCAGTGGATTAGGGTCTCAATTTAAGAAACCTTTTCACTTTGAGCAATTCTAGTTGGCTAATCCATATTTTGAGGGAAATGTGAAATCATGGTGGGCTAAAATGTGCTTGGACGAGATGCTTAATATGTTGCCATTCCAGCAAAACCTGAAGGCTCTGAAATCTAAAATCAGGAAATGGAACAAGGAAGAGTTCATGAACATTTTTCATGAAAAAGGATTCTAGAAATCCATCTTCATGAGATTCAAACCAAAAGGATTAATGAAGGCTACTCTCAAGACTTAATCAAGGAAGAAAATTTGGTGGACGCTGTGGTCGAGGAATGGGGAAAACAGGAGGAACTCCTCTAGTGGAAAAAGTCTCAGATTAAATGGCTGGTAGAAGGAAAAAAGAATAGCAAATTCTTTCACAACTCTATAATCAAGAATAGATTTCACAACAAAATATATTTGATCAAAAACGCTGCAGGAGTGAAAGTGGAGGCTCGAGAATAAAATGAGAACATCTTCAATGCTCACTTTTATGATATTCTAGCGAATCCCAGATGAAATTGTTTGGAGGAAATTGAAGTTATCACACGAATAATTCCTTCCCTGGTCTCGAAGGAACAAAACCAACTATTAATGAAAACTATTACCCATCAAGAGGTCAAAGATTCTATTTTTCAAATGAAGGTAGGAACATCACCTGGTCTTGATGGTTTTACTGTTAATTTATTCCATCATTTATGAGAGATGGTAAATATGGAGGTTTGTCAAATAGTGGAGAAATATAGCATTTCAGGTCGCATCCTTCTTGCTCTTAATGCTACCTTTCTTACCTTATTCCTAAATGTGAGGGTGGTGACTCTACTGACAAATTTGGACCAACTAGTCTCTGTAATTTTATTTACAAAATCATTACTAAGATCATTGCTAATTGATTGAAACCTATTTTTCCTTCTTTGATTTCCTCGAAACAGTACAGTTTTCTGGAAGGAAGGGAGGTATCGGATGGAACTATTCTGGTTTATGAAATATTACATTCCATCAAGAGAAAGATATTGTCGGGCATGCTAGTTAAACTAGATATTGCTAAAGCCTATGATAAACTAAACTTGCAAAATGTTGGAAGCATTTGGGTTTAGCCAGAATTGGGTCAACTGGATTATGCATCTTGTTTCCTTGACTTTCTTCTCCATTCTAATAAATGAGGTTCCATCGGGGATCATAAAACCTTCTCATGGAATTCATCAAGGAGATCCATTGACTCCCTTTCTTTTTATTCTCATGGTCAAAGGTTTAGGAAGATCTATTTTGGCTCTTCGGGATGAAAATTCTATTAGACGTCTCTGAGGCTCTAATGAAGGGGCCAGTCACTCTCATCATTAGTTTGTCGATGATACAATGTTGTTGGGATACCCATTGGTACAGGAAGAAGCAAGTTTTAAAACTTTTCTACATCAGTTTGGCCAAGCCTTTGGATTATATGTCAATCTATAGAGGTCGCAGGTATTTTTCTTTAATACTTGTAGAATGACTCGGCATAATAATACCCAAATTTTAGGTTTTTCTAAGGGTTCTCTTCCTTCAAAATTTTTCGGAACTCCTCTAATTAATTCTACTTCAAAAAAATACTATTGATCAGAATTACTGGATAAAATTAAGAATCAATTGGGTAATTGGACTCTGAGACCCTTAAATCTGCCGATAGGTTTGGTTTTACTAAAATCAATTCTCCAATCTATGCCAACATTCATGTTTTATACAATGATAGCTACAAAGTCGGTTCTTTGGGAACTGCGTGAT
The DNA here is from genome assembly GCA_001517045.1 of Pseudotsuga menziesii. Lineage (NCBI taxonomy): Eukaryota > Viridiplantae > Streptophyta > Pinopsida > Pinales > Pinaceae > Pseudotsuga > Pseudotsuga menziesii. The sequence continues at coordinate 945,472 of LPNX010538503.1, forward strand.
ATTCAGAGGAAATTCCTCTCGAGTGGCTCTCATGACTCCCAAAAATGGGCTCTGGTAAAATGGTAAATTGTTGGTAAAACTAAATCATAGGGAGGGCTGGGACTGCACAATCCATAAATTTCCATCTTAATTGTCGGAGCTAAACTATCCTAGAGATGACTAACCCATTCCCAGGAACCATGGGCTAAACTATGATAAATATTCATCCAACTAGGATATTCGGGAACTAATCTGGTTTTCAGAGGAGAAACCAGGTTCTCATATTTGGAAAAAGGCTTGGGATAGGTGGAGATTGGTTCAAAAAAATTATTTCTCAAAGATCCAATATGGTCAAACGACGTGGATCTGGGAGGATGCTTGGAAACAATTTCCCACATTGGAAAGATTGGATACTTTCCCTACGATTCAAGATGAATGTATAAAAAGAGGAATTTTAAAAGTCGTAGACTGATGGGGGGATTGGGACCTTGGGTTCTCTTATTTCTCTTGGGTCTCTCACCAATTTGTGGATAGGTTGGGTCCAAAGGTGGAAGTTATTAGGGTCGAGGAGGAACTTCTCTCAAAAAGCATCAAAAGGAAGGAGGGTCATGATAAAATTCGCTGGGGAGATACTTCGAAAGGGGTGTTTTCCCTTAAAGAGGCCTACAACCTGCTAATCGGTAATAATATGAGCTCAGATGATAAATATTGGAGCAACCTCCCAAGTAGGAAGCTTTGGCCTAAAATCACAACATTTAGCTGGGTAGTGATGCATAATAGAATTTTAATTGGGGGAAATTTATAGAAACATGGGATGTATGGTCCTTACCACTATCCATTTTGCAAGGAGGCAGAGGAAACAATGTCGTGCCTTCTAAAAACCTATAAGTTCTTGTCTGTTCTCTAGGATCGAGGAATAATGTCTTCTCGACATTCCACTAGACTGTGTCAAAACTAGGCATGAACTTTGATCCTTTGGCCCAAAAAACCTTTCCTGAATAACATATTGAACTGTTTGTGGGAAATATTTCTCGATTTCCTACTCTAGGAAATCTTGACTGAGAGAAACACCCAAATTTTGCCATGCCAAGTTTTCTCCACCTTCCATCGTTTGGGATTGCATGATGGCTAAAATCAAGGATACCATTAGTCTCGGTAATTGGTCGAAGAAGTATAAGTAAATATCGGGTAATGAAAGGCATATATTGGAAAAATAGGGCATGATGAACCATGAGATGATTTTATTAACTAATCACAAACACATGCCAACTACGCAAAGCATGGACCATTGGATTCATCCTCCATTGGGTTTTTTGAAGCTTAATTTTGATGGAGACTGTAACGAAAACCCCTATAAGGAAGGGTACAACTTTATTGTGCATAGTATGAGTGGTTAAATGATGGGTTTCGGTTATGGATTCCTAGGACATGATATCAATAATGCAGCAGAGATTGAGGGTTTTCTACATGTGGTTGCATGGGTGTTAGGTAATTTCTGAATACTGGTCATAGTAGAAGGCAACTCGCAGATGATCATTCTCTTAGCTACCAAACTCCAGAATGGTTCCCAAAGTGCAAAGGTATTGTCCTCTTGGTGTCTGGAGAGTTGTTGAGATTCCCTCCATTCTATGCTCATTAATGGCATTGCGGTCTATTTATCCCATGTTCATCGGAAAGGTCATGAAGTGGCGAACATCCTAGCTAACTTGGGGGTCGGAATATGTCGAGTGGTTAATGCTAAGGACTGGGATATCATTCCATACTTAAAGGCTCAAGCCCAAGGTAACGATTTAATATAAACTAAGGGCACATGTGTCGAGATGGAGGGCAGGAACACCTACAATGCTTCTATGAAATATTTCCAGCATGTAACTCCTCTTGGGGCCGATCCTTGATTTGGAATTATGACCAAGAGGTGTACTAATATGCGTTGGCCTATGCACATGTTTTAATCGATTTGACAGTGGAAGGAATGTCTGTTTATTATGACTAAGGAAGGAAAGGTGTTGTCTGTTAAAGGAAAATTGTTTCAGGATTTGAGGATGGGATGTTTATCATCAACTTAAAAGATGACATCATCATGACAAAGCCCAGGTTTCACTAAGGTTGTTGCTATATATCACAATGGAAGGTGGCGAGTTAAACATCAATGGGACGTGGTATGTTTTATCGCTTGTTTTCTGTTTGATTTTTCTAAGAATGTCAAAGGATATCACCTAGTCCATTATGGTTGGTGATAAAGGTAAAGGTAAGAGGCTCGCATCTCATCCCATTCTCCAGTATCTGGGTTCCTCAGCTGAACAAAAATCTCTGTGGGATTCCTGTATGTTTGAGTTGGAACTTCCGCAAGATATTCAGAACTGTATCAGTCCTACTGAGAAAGTTTTGTGGAAAGAAACCGACAATCAAAAATTCAAAGAGAAAAGAAAAAATGCTGAAGAATGGATTATGTACCCTACTTAGATGGTGGGCCGAGTCAGGTTATATGATAAAATGGTAGCCTTGTTTTCGGTTATGAAAAACTTGGTTGGAAAGGCTATATAAGATCGTCCCTCTAAGACTCTAGATGGTGCACCTATGGATCCATGGAAGGTGTCTATATTGGCTTTGGTCAAGTGAATTGAGGCTAAAGTCAAAAAAATTGCGACCAAAGTCGATTTTCTGACTTCCTTCTTCGATTTCAAATTCCCTCCTTCATCCAGGACTGAAGAGCTGAAGTCTGATTTCCATCGTAATATTCCTATGGGAAGTCAAGACTTATCATATATCTTACTATAAGGTGTCTATGGCATATTTTGGTCTACCCTATGAACTTGTCCACATATGTTTTATTCCATTATTGTGATCTCATATTCCATGTCTTTGTTTAAACTTCCTTTTAAATACTTGATTGAATGGTCAAGCATCGACTTGATTTCAACACAGTATATTTTTCTCCTTTGGCCTCTGTAACTGTAATGTATGTTTTGTTCAATAGCTCTGTGGCATTTGTATAGTAATTTTTTCCCAAAAGTTGGTTTGGTGCATGTATCCCAGCCGTAACGTTTTATGCAAGAGAACAGGGGTTTGTACCCACCCATGGTGAGTTGGTTTTGTTGCTTGGATGAGATCTTGTAAAGTAAATTTTGAATTCATAGGGGCTGAGTCTGTGGGTGATGGAAACTGGTATTGATGGGGTGATGAACTCAATTTTAAACAAAATGTGTAATATTTCTCAGCATGTTTGAGTTTTATGAGTTTCGAGTCTATGGAAAGGGAATTTAGGTCAAGCTTCCTTTTAAAAATGTAATTGGAGGATATGGGTATCTTTTTTCAAAGCAACAATAACCTTATGCTAGCTAGATGTTTGAGCTGGGATGGATGTTTAATAAGATTCACTGCAGATGTAACTTCTTTTGTGACAATTTTGTGTTTTTAATATAATGTGAACATTAGACATACAAAAAAAAAACTAGCCTACAATTTTTTTTTTCAAATTTTGCGGACATTACAAGTGGTATCAGAGCTTAGTTTCAACACTAAGAGACCTAATGGGAGTGCCAAAAAAAATTTGCAAAAAATAAATTATGTTTTTGAAATTTTTTTAACTAACAGAAAATTTCTTATTATTACAAATTTTACATTGCAGGATTCAAAGAACAGTTCAGATCATGAACATGGAAGAAGACAATAGTTGAAAAGGAAAACTGAATACCCCCAAATGGGAAGAAGAACTGGTGGTTGAATTAAATTTTGATATACTAAAAACCATATAATGTCTACAAGAAGACTTACAGAGTTATTCAAGAATGATAATATGAATGAAAGAAAAGAGAAACAATCAATTAAGGAATCTTACTGCAGAACATGACAGGAGGAAGCCCGCATGGACAACCCACTCATTCAGCCAACAAGTTCAAGAAAGAGTATTATCATAAACAGGCCAGCATCCCAAAGGAATATAGAAAGGAAGGACACACCCCTGAACCTCTCGGAAGAGATTATCATTGTATTTCTAGTGATAATTTCCCTTCTCCTTGCAGAAAGAAACAAGAGTAATGATGACAACCTCCAAGGAGAGTTCAGAAAGATAAGATCCCCAACCTATGAAGGAGAGATGAACACTGGGAAAAAATATTAGGAATGGCTTCTCAGTATGAGAAAATCCTTCTGAGTTCACAACTACTCTAGTGAGATGAAAGCCCATCTAGCCATCTATAATGTAAATGGAAAAAAATCTAGATGGTGGAAATACCTAAAGTATACCAAGAAAGAGGAGGTACAATAAATATGATAGGGTAAGTTTCACATAAATTTTCAGGAGAAATACATGTTTGAAATATTCTTTGACAAGAAGGTGAAAGAATTTCATGAGCTAAGAATGGGTTCCATGACCATGGATTCTTTCATCAATAGATTTTTGGATATGTTACACTACATACCTTATATAGAGGACGAAAAAGTGAAAATACAATAGTTTTTAGGATTCCTTCCTCTCAATTTTAGAGAGAGAATTGAATTTTATATGCGTAAGAGTCTGGATACTACCCTACACAAAGTTATACTTTGATATTAGCATGTATAGCAGATGCAGGAAAACATCAACAGAAGTAGAGAAAGTTCTAAGAAGAAAACCAATCGGGTCTTGCACAATTTTTAGGAAGAACAAATGGTAGAGAACATAGCTGGAACACCCAGGATTTATGCAGCCTTGGATGGTCCGCAGGAATAACATTAGGCTACTATGGTTGAGATAGAAGGTAAGATATCCAACACTTCCATTTAAATATTGATTGACTTCAATGCTTTCCGAATCTATCTATCACCTAAAATTGTTAATTTATTTAAACTAGACAAAGCTAAACATGAGAAACCATGGCTGGTGCAATTAGCCATGGGTACGAAATGAAAGGTTTCTGAAATTGTTATAGATTCTGAGCTAAACCTGTATGGTTTCTTTGCTAGGATAAATATGAAAAATATACGCTTAGGATCGTATGATATACTTATCAACATGGACTAGTTGGAGAAACACAATGTCATTCTCGATTATTTATACAAGTCAATATTTTGTCCAAATAGCCAAGGGAACCAAATAAAGATTCAAGGCATACCTAAGAAGGTTTATGTAAGAAAAATATATTCCTTAAAAGAAAATAAGTGCACTAGAAAGGGTTGCAAACTATTTGCAGTGAACATCGAAAACATGGAACCTGAAAGAGAACAACACATCGAGGACTTTACAGTTCTTGTATACTTTAAAAATGTATTTCCTGAGGAGATACCAGGATTACCATTGAAACGAGACTTAGATTTTTCCATAGAAATGACACCAGGATCAGCTCCGGCTTCAAAATACCCTTACTGCATGAGCGCACCACAGTTGGTGAAACTCAATTTGTAGTTACATGAGTTGATTGAGAAGGGATATATCTGACCTAATGTGTCCCCTTGGGGAGCACCGATACTTTTTGTAAAGAAGAAGGATGGTATGATGCAGATGTACATCGATTACCGCCAACTTAACCAAATGACCATCAAGAACTGATACCCATTCCTTAGGATCGATGACTTGTTCAATCAACTAGGAGGATCCAAGATATTTTTGAACATCAACCTACGGTCCAGATACCATCAGGTACGGATCTGCGATGACGATATTCATGAAACCGCCTTTCGTACAAGATACAACCACTATGTATTTGTATTAATGACATTCAAGTTAACCAATTCAACCGTGAAATTTATGTGTATGATGAAAAATAGATTCAATAAATACCGAGATAAATTTGTATTGGTCTTTATAGACAACATCCTAGTTTATTCTAAGAGTAAATAGGAACATAAGGATCATCCTTGCATAGTACTAAATGTGTTATGGGAACACCAGCTCTATGCTAAGTTTAGTAAGTGTGAGTTTTACAAACCACAAATGCAGTACCTGGGTCATGTCATCTTCGAGAAGGGGATAGCCCTGGACCTAGAAAAGATTAAATTTATAGAGGATTGGACTACCCTTACTAGTGTTACAGACATTAGGTCATTTTTGGGATTAGTCGGTTACTAAAAAAAGTTAATTGAGAAATTTTAGAGGATATCTTGTCCTATGACCAATTTGCAGAAGAAAGAAAACAAGTTCTTATGGATGATCAATTGCGAGGAAAGTTTTAAGAGGCTTAAATAGATTTTGATGACTGCACCAATACTCTGAATTACGGATCTTGATGGGGATTTTTTTGTATGCATGGATACAATAAAGGAAGGGCTCGGAGGAGTCCTCTTGCAGAATGATTGCCAGATCTATCATGAATCATAGATGTTAAAGGAACACAAACAAAACTACCCCACCGATGATCTTGAGTTAGCAGCCATCATCCATGCCTTGAAGATGTAGATGGACTACCTCATGGGGAAGAAATTCCTTTTAAAGAAAGACAATATGACCCTGAAGTATTTCTTTGAGCAACTGGATCTAAATGCCAGGAGGGAAAAATAGTTGGATTTCCTTAGTGAGTACCATTTCAAGTTAAAGCATATAAAGAGAAAGGAGAATAAGTTTTTTGATGCTTTAAGCCGAAAATATAATATATAATATGAGGTGACTTTAAGTCCAACTGATTCAGAGTTACATGGGAGGATTAGAACTACCAACGGACTTGACCCTTTTTATGTTGAAATCCTCAAGAAGGTCCAAGAGGACAAGCTGTTTTAGAAACTAAAAGAGTACAAGGTAGAGAAAACTGGAGTGTTTTGGTCCAAAGAAAGATTGTATGTTACGGAAGGAGGGGACATTGGGTCCAACATACTCACAGAATTTCATCGAAAACCCTACTCGAGGAATCTGGGATATGAGAAGATGATATCCACAATAAAGAAACACTTTTTATGGTTTAAGTTAAAGGTCAACATAGCGTTTTTTATTGCAAAATGTCAGGAATGTCAGCTGGTCAAAGCTGAGCACCAACATCCTTTAGGATTGCTGTAGCCATTAGCCATTAGCCATTCTAGAATGCAAGTGGGAGGTCATTAGTATGGATTTATTATGGGTCTACCAAAGAGTAAGAAGAAAAATGATGCTATATTTGTAGTAGTTGACAACTTGCCAAAAGAAGCACACTTCATTCTAGTGAAGTCGACCTACAAGGAAGTTCACATTGTCAACATCTTCTTAATGGACATATTTAGCTTGCACAGGATACCCAAGGTAGTCATCTCAGATCGATATACAAATTTTATAGAGAAGATTTGGAGATTCATATTCTCCATATTAGAGATGTAGTTAAAATTTAGTATTGCTTACCACCCAAAGACAGACAAGTATAGAAAATGGGTAAACCATATTTTAGAAGACATGCTTAGGATGTATGTCATGAACAACCCAACAAAGTGGGTAGACTACCTACACCTTGCAGAGTTTGCATATAACAATGGATACCAGACCTCTGCCAAGATGAGTCCATTTAAGGTACTCTATGGAAGTAAGTGTAGAACACCAGTTACTTGCGATAGCTCGGTGGACTAGCTCATGCTACGGCCTGACTTACTAAAGGACTTGGAACAATTGGTCACCAAGGTCCAACAAAACCTTAAAGAAGCACAAGACCGCCATAAAATTTAAGTGGACAAGAAAATAAAAGATAAATATTATTAGATAGGTGACCATGTTTACTTTAAAAGGAAAAGAAAATATAATATCATTGATCTCAAGGAGATGCAGAAAATTGGCCCCAATATTTTGTGGACCCTTTGAAATATTGGCCAAGAGAGGACCAATGGCATAGGAACTAGCTTTACCTGCTCACATAAGGGTTCAGAATGTTTTCCACACGTCCTTATTAAAGAAATATGTATATGATATTAAACATGTGATTGACTGGTCCTTGTTATAGGTTGAACCTGAAGGGAAATTTGTACCTGAACCCCTTCATATATTGGAAAAGAGGGAGTTGTAGCTCAGGAAGTGCACCATACTCTAGTTGAAAGTGCAATGGAAGAAATTTGAGGCTGATGAGGCTACTTGGGAGGTGCTTGGGAGAATGAATCCACCATGAGAGAGGATTACCCCGCCTTGTTTCACGATTTCATTCCTTTTCCCTAGAACACCAGGGACAATGTTGTTCTAAGTGGGGAGGTATGTAATATACTGAAATTTTGAACTAACAGTTGTGAGAATAAGTCCCATTGCAGGTGATGTTTCTTTGATGTTTTATTTTGTATATTTGGCATAAGACCCCACTTCACATGAGAATGATGATTTGTTTGATATATTGGGTGTAATCCAAATGCATCTATTTTATGTATACAATTTCATGTGTTGGGCGTGGACCTTGAAGCACATAATTGATTAGATGTTTGTGTTGAGCTTGAGCTCTGAAGAACATGAGTATTTTATGTTTTTGTTGAGTGAGAAGCTCTGAGGCACATGAGTATTTGATGTTGTTTTGAGAAAGAAGCTTTGGAGGACATGAGTTATGAAACCTTTGTGTTGAGCATGAGGCTCTAAAAAACATGAAAAGATAAGAATTGGAAGTGTTGGGCATAATCGTTGGAGAATTCCAAGTTGAAGTTGAGCATAAGCTCTCGAACATTGGATCATTGGCCATTTTATCCTTAGGTGTATCCTATAAAAAACATCCTAGCATTAGTGTTGAGCGAGGATCTCTAGAATAGCACTAAGTTGTAACTCCTTCTTTATTAGTGTTGAGTATGGGATCTGAATAAACAGTAGGAGTTACTCAAAAAATAATATGTTGACTTAAAACGACTCTGATAAAACATTGATCTCATCCTACTTATTTTTAAGTGATTAAATGAAATTTCAAATTTAGGTATCTCATCAAGTAATGAAGAACTACCATATTATACGAGGTAATCCAACATGTAAGAAGGTTTAGAGTTTCCTAATCTATTTTACCTAGCCCCACCTGAAGGCCTTAATAAGAAGTGACTATAAGCTAAAAATGAAAGTATCATGTGATTCGGGATCATCATGCTATATGATACCTAAAGTAAAAATGTTAACAACCCTATATGTATATATAGTTTATATATATTGTGAATAAAAGAGTAAGCGTATGTATTAATACTAGTAACTATGAATAATAATGAAAGGATCTATGTATTATTATTTATTACTAATATTAATTAAATATTAAATACCAAAAGAGTCAAAGTAAGAACTAGTCAAAGAGTTCCTAAGTTAAATTAAATAAATATTAAACTCACCTAAATTAAGTAAAAAGGTTTATTTCAAGAAAACAAATGATTATTGATTTAAATGCCCATTTTCCTAAAGATTTTCTATAAAGACCCAAGCCAAAGAGACATTGGGGGATCTTTTGATTTTTCCATCTATGCTACCTGATTATTATTCTCAGAAGAGTTCTTAGAGAGAATTTTTTCCCAAGAGAAAAAGCCAACTGGTACATAACATATTATCCAAGATAAGGAAGCATTACCTTAGGAGCTCTAAGATACTTGCATATTAGAACCAGCTCGAGGGGACCTGGATTGAAACCAGGAGCGATTCTTCGTCACAGTTGGGTGGAACGTGATAGTTCCCAATAAATTGGTTAACTGAACAGAGGTCAGAACTATCTATGTCCTTTTTAATGATGTGTGTTTGACTGTGCAACGTTTCCAACCATTAAAATAGCTTCAAATTGCAGGCATGAGGTTTCTTTATCTTCCTTACAGTTCATGCAGTTCTCTTATTAAATGAAGAGATTAAAATCTGCAATGAAAACATGAATATTGTCTTCTTGCTGTAGCTAGGTTATTTTGTTTACATAACCTTAAAAGATTAGCTAGGTTTATTTTAGTTTACATGTTCATACAAACCCTAGAAATAAATATCATTCTACAAGAGTGTTTTGTTTGCTTAACCATGGCTTCCTAGTTAGGAAAATATAGATTAAATTTCTTACTATTGATTTTAGACTGTCACATATGATTTTATCAGTTTTCAAAACCGTAGGAAAAATATGGACTCTATTATTTTCGCATTACTCTTCCATCATCCATATTTTAAATTCAACTTACTCAATAATTGCGTAAATTTCTAACAGAGCTATCTTAGGCTTAAAACTCTAGATTAATTAAGATAACTAGATTTTTATTTATTGGTCAAAACTTAAATGCAAAAGTAATAGAGAAGTTATCATATAGATAAACCAAATTATAAAACCCACATACCAGAGTTCAAATCTCCAAGTGGATGAACTTCAAACTAGGATTACATAATTTTAAAAATAACTAATAAACTATCAAACAAAAGGAACTAATTAAATACACAGAAACAAAACTATCTCTATTAAAATACAACTCTATATTTCTACTGCTAGAAGATTTCATATTGCTAGCACACTTATTATTATTTCGCCTATCAAATCCATTGTAAATAACTATATCATAAACATAGTTCATAGACTTAAACACAGTTAAAATCATAATCCTATAATAAAAATTAACGACTATAACTCTTAAAAAACTCCATACATTTTCAATTATTAAAACATCTATCCCAAAAGCTATCCATCGAAACCTGTTAAGGTTTGGTCGTAGGCATAAATAACATATAATTATCTCAACTATTCTAATAAAAAACCAAGAACCAATTATATACATAATATAAACTGATTTATTAACCAACATAATCCATTTAAAAACCTACGATCAAATCCCATCGGCATCGTTTCCAAAACAAAAACACAACGCCACATTAAAACACCATTCCATGCATTAGGAAATCCTAGGATCGAACTGTGTAGGCTTGCAATATTAAAAACAAAACCAAATCAATTACATGCCCAAGAATCGAATCGTGTAGGTATCAATGATACATACAAGACTTTATAAATACTGCAAATTTATAGAGTAAGGGTTCGCATTGCAGGCTGCCCACAAAAGCTTCAACATAAACCTACAATTCAAACCAAATACGAGATACACTAGCATAACCAAATACATAGTAATAGACATCAAAAACTATAGTCACAGGCTACGTATTCGCATAAGGGCTGAGTCACGGCTTCCAAATCCCATGACTGTAAACCCGAGCCTTAATCGCTATTGAAATCTCTACACAGTCACATCTTTAAATAACCATAAAAAACAAAATGTGCATGGTGCGTATTCACCTACAGGCCGATCTTGGCTCATGGCCATGAGGTGAAACCCCAAGCCATAGTCAACATTAAATCATACCCAACAAATATAATGCTGAGAAGGATAACTAATCCCTACTATCACCGCATCTATAGTCATCACCTTAATAAACATAGAAACCATAGGTGCAACAGTATGCCAAGATAATAGCTGTAATAAGAAAACCTAGCCATGATAAAAATCCATACACTCCACAAATTTGATGCATAAATTGTAGATTAACACAGGAATGATTTAAATAGTTCGATTCCAAGAAATGGCATAGTAATGCCAAAGTTTTTGCATCATATAAATCCAAACAAAACATCTTCCATCAAAACATCAAACCATACGATTGAAATACAAACCAAAATTTATTTATAGAGTCGAATCTTCATTTGGACAAACACGACTCACCCAAAGTCTTACACTGGAAACATCATAGGAAAAATAAATACAGTTGCATCTCTCGAATGCCCAAAACCATACAAAGGCCCCAAACCAACTATCAAAGTCTATTAACCAAATTTACACATAGATAAACCCTCCCAAACCAAAGTGCAACACTCTGTCACACATATCGTAGTGGTAAGGGCCTATGCATTTTGCAGGTCTTACCCGCTTAAAGGGTTGCACACATAATCCATAGAGCCACCATGAAGCCACAAGTTTGAGCCACCCATTTCACCTACAAACCAAACAAAGAAAGGTATGAGGAGTATGTTGAACCTCAATTGAAGTAAAACAAACAAAATACCACTGCAAAACCATGTTGATAGCATACCTAATAGGGGAAGCCTATTACTCCACGTAGCATAAATACCTAAGATTCAAAACCATACAGACAACCAAAAGAGCCAAATGAATCACACAAACAACAAAACCAACGTATGAGGCTCATTTCCCACACTTTCCAAGGAGCCATATATGCGCGACCCTTGTCTCCACTATTAACAAAATTTATACCCACATCTCCATAGTCAATCCCACCATGAAATCGCATTGTCCACCACCGTAGCACTAAACCCTTAATCAAAACACTCATTTGCATTGTTATACCAAATTTTTATGGCATATAATATATTTCATAAATATTTTATGCATATCTCATAGTATCCCAAAGGTCCTTCCATAAGATTTTCGATAGTATTGAAGCATGCATTATACATTATACCTTAACTTACATTTTTATAAACTGGATATCAAATGGATAAGATATCATAACCTCAACACATAATAATAATGACGACCATAAATATTTAGGTCATACACTTTCAACTATACGTAAACATAGAAAGTGGGAAAAACTAGGTTAGGAATTTAGTCCTCTTATCCTAATTATAAATAGGATAGTGTGTCATAGTTATCATGGCATAAGATGTTACATTTCACTGTCGTAGATAGTTTCTGTCAACGAAGTAACCTACACAAAAGTGGAAGTTTTCATTAGTTGACAATGAACTAAGTAAACCTTGTAAAAGTAGGAGGAACCTTTTTACCTCTCTGAGGGGTCCCTCCAAGGATACAAACCCCAGCACTCCACCCCTTGATAGTTAAAGGCAAGTAAGAAGTTTTAATAAATAAAGCTATAAATGAAGTACCAAATAGATAAATAGGAAGTAAGACGTAACTGAACCAGTATATGAAAATGTATGTTAATATTAAACACCAACAGAGTAATCATATAACAAATCCATCTAACTTAACCATAGCATATAACCATATCAACAGTACATAGGAAAAATTAATGTCCATGATAAGTAAGCAATGCCAAACATATTCTACAAAATATAAATTAATGTCCATGATAGGTAGCATTTAACTAGCCTACAATTTTTTTTATTTTTTGAATTTTAGAAAAATTAAAATTGTCAACTGTTGTGGTGAAAACTATGAACTCAAAATTTTGAATGTGTTGAAATCTTTAAAGTGCAATACCTGAGAAAATAGATGAAATTGTTAAACGAAAGGAAAAAATAAGAAAAAAAACATAACATGACTTCTTGTTGGGAAACCCTACCTTGAATGGAAATGTTGAGTGCGACCTCTTGAAAAAACATGCTAATGGTTATGCACACCCCATATTTTGAAGATTTCAAATGTAGCCACCGATGTATGGACTAGACGACAGTCTCTCCACGTTTCTTACATGTCAGGATGCCCATCTCTCCACATGTATTCATGTTCAACCGAACTCAACTGAACTCATGAATTTCAGTTTGCCATCCCTCTAGGTGCCATCAAGAACCGACCGGTGCAGATCGGTTCTATGCGCACATGCCAAAGGATTGGGATCACTACCACACGAGCTCTAGCTCTACTGGATAACGACCAAACAAACTTCACAAAGTTCACACGGCAACCACCAATCATGCCATGCAAAGTCCATTTATCCAAAGGCGCATTTGTTAAGTAATTAATTAAGCAATAACCCATCCTAACGACAAAATCAGACGACAATGGAAAATATCCAGAATTTACACTTGTTAATCCAACATTGATTTTGATCATCTGCTAGCTCAAATCCAAATCCCAAATATGAGATATATATGCCAATGGGCATAATTAATTAAAAATATTTTAAATCAATTTTTTAATTGAAACTATAAATAAAAATATAAAAATAAATGTAGAAAAAAAAGTTCAAATAAAAATGAATAACATTAAAATTAAATAAAAAAAATTTTAAATAGAAAAAATATGAAATTAATAGATTTAATCATGAATTCATGAGACCAATTTACATTATGATGGCTGCAAGACTAAATAAAATGTTCAAAATTCGTTGTGGTATCAATAGCTCGTTGATAACAAAAAGAGGTTTCTATACATCAAAGTCAAAGTGCACAACTCAGTCAATGATGAACAACAAAGAATGTGCCATATAGAAGGATGCCGATATTCTAGATGTGCAATGTTCTTAGTGAGTGAAAGTCATAGACTGTATAACAACATAATTGACTCATTAAGGAACTCTATTTAGTGTAAATACGTAGATCGTATAACCACAGAGAAGACGTAGATCACAGTACCACAAAAGAGACAATTGCAAAATCATAGAAGAGACGCAGATCATAGTGATTATCGCACATCATACTTTTTGTCTTGACACATATTTTCAGAAGAGAGATACGCACAAAAGAGGTTACAACCATTGTGGTTTGTGAAGAATCTTATCAAGTACAAGGTATCTTGTATTTCTAGTTATTTGATACTTCATATGCAATATCACGGAGGTTGGACGGGGAAAGGAACAGAAGTTTGTACCCTCCTGCCAATTGGTAATGGAAAATATAATTAGAGTGTTGTAGCATCTTTTCCATTGGAGAATATAAAACACGGCGGGTTAGAGCCTCCTTCCAGTTGAAGATGCTAAATATAATCAAGGGGTTGGAGCCTCCTTTGAGTCAATGTTAGAGAATATAATTCAGAATTTAATGAGACAATAGGCTTGTCTCATTCTCGTTTGTAGATGAAAAAACATAGATGATTACTCCAAAATAATTTACATCAAATATGTGGGAGATTCGAGAGATTTAGGGTATATGTGGTATGCTTATTTCTTGGATGGTGCAATATGTATTATAACATGAAATATATCACATGACAGATATATACATTTGAGATAGATGATTTAATAGATGGTTAATATTTTTTAATTGTTGGATAAATGTTTTTTCTTTAAGAACTAGAGCTCTCTTTCTTATATGCTTTCACCACTTTATGGGGATTCACTTATTTTTCATTATGGAGGAGAGACTCAAGCTTCATATGGCATGTGGCTTCTTGGATTCATATTTGTAGGACTATAGATGGACTTCCGATGCCTAAGGTTTTGATAATGTTGTTATAGGGTAAATAACCTAGTGGAGAATCTTTATTTTAAGGATGGAAGGAATTTATGACAAATTAATATGGCGGGTGGTATGGAATATCCTTGTGTAGATACATCATCTAGGAATTCTTATTATAGGACATAATTATAAAGTAGACTTGTGAAAATAAAAAGAGAAAGATATGTAAGAATTTTTAGTGGATCTCGGGTTTGATGATTTATCTTAGATAGAGCATTTCACATGGTTGGATTTTGTATCCTTGAAATGAGGCATGTTACATATTTCATCGTTTTTCTTATATGTGAAATTTCCAACCATACATATCTTCTATCAATTTTAGATCTTAATTTCAATTAAGCATTTTTTCTTAATATTTTGCTATTTTGTTTTATAATATTTTGTTATTTACTTTTATATTGATCGTGTTTATTTAACCTAAGTAGAAGATAAAAATAATTTATGTGATTTCCCATAAAGAAAGGATAAATGGACTCATTTAAATAAATTACATTTGTACATTAAAATATTGATTTCTAAATTGTGAAGTTTAGAATTATTTGAAAATAAATTATTGTACTTCTTTCATTATTTTATACTTGAATTTACAACCATCTTATAAGCATAGCTTGCTGGGATAGCTCAAGTGGTTGAGAGTTGGAAGTGTTTATATATGTTATAAAAAAATTTAAAAATTAAAGAAAAAAAAGAGAATACATCATTAATGTGTGGTAATATAGAATTGTAAAAACTATGTATGTTGTATATTAGTGGCCAAAGTTTGATTTGATCACCCTTGTAAAATTGAACTTAGAAATTTATAAAAAAAATCATCAAAAGTAAAGATCAGTAAGGAAGCATTTGAAATCCAAAAACACATTTAAAAAAAAAACTGCATCAGAAATACAAGAATTACGCCGAAGGTGTATATATCTTAGAATTTTGGGGTGGAATACCATCTATGCTTTTTCATCTACAAACTAGAATTGGGGTGGACGACCATCTATGATTTTTCATCTACAAAAGAGAATGAGACAAGCATACTGTCTCAAGATTGATTCTATGGATGTTGTCCAAGATTAAATGAGAATGAGACAAGTATATTGTCCAGATTGATTCTATGGGTGTCGAGAATTAATAATTAATAATTTCAAAAAATAAAAAATAGCTTAATTAACATGTGATAAGTAGAGTTAGTGATAGTTGTAAAAATTAAAATTAATCTTCAACTATTTGATTATTAGATACAACTACCAACTTCATTGATTATTAGATACAACTATCCATTGATTATTAACTCCAATGATTGCAGAACTATTAGATTAATTTCAACTCTAATTACTTAAGGCTTAGTCCAAGTGTGTTTGACATCTAGGAGTCTAGCTAATGTGCAGTCATGTAAGAGTCAAAATCCTAATAAAATAGTTGGAACTCCTAATAAAGTCCTCCAAACTCCCAATAAAGTCCTCCATCTCATAGTTGGTTGGGCATCTAGCTAATATACAGTTCTTGTTACATGTTTAGGTTTTCCATATTTCCAATATATTAACTTTTAAATTAACTACTAGATACAACTATTACCTTAACTCCAATAATTCTACAATTATTAGTTTAACTTCAACTCTAATAACTCTTATATTGGATAAATATTATAGCGTTACTTTTATTAATAATTTTTTTTTTTTTAATTATAGGCCAAAATAGATGTCAGCCACAAAAACAATCTAGTATGGAGCAGATGTTGTAATCTTCTTACCTAACAAAACAATAACAAGTAAAAATTTAATTATCCGTAAAAAAAATGTGGGTTAGGAAAAAAACACATATGGGGGAGATGTTGTAATGTTCCTACTTAACAAAATAATAAAAAAGAACAAATTGAATTATTTGCAAAAAAATGTTGGCCTTGCAGATGGTTTTAAAACCATGTATGAGGAAATGTTGTAATGTTTGTTCCTAACAAAATAAAAAATAATAAAAAATATTATATGTCAGCATAAATAATATTATATATTAATAATAAAAATATTATATGTGGAACTTAAATAAAAAAGATGTGTCTTTTGGTTTAAATCAAATCAATGGATATCTAAGAAGAGGTTTGAACCTCGAGAGATTTGATCCCTCTCGGCGCTTGATAGAACCTAGGATTTGGATCTACGCTGTTATTAACTCCAATGATTCTACAACTATTAGCTTAACTTCAATTCTAATCTCTGTTATATTGGATAAGCATGAGAAGTTAGATTGATTGCAGTGAAACCATGCACGAAGAAGAATCACTTAGGTAATGTGTAGCTTATGTGACAATTGAACCCCACCTTGCAGTTAAGACTTAGTCTAAGCTTTATATTAACATTTAAATTAACTATTAGATACAACTATTAGCTTAACTTCGACGTTGATACCACTATGAGCCTAACTTGAACTATGAGCTTAACAACCATAAATTAAGTGGTTGTTATATTAGCTTAACTATTAGATACAAGTAATTGAGACCTTCTTTAGTAAACAAAACATTATCAATATGTCAAAGCTATACTTCTCAACATATTTCAAACATATTACATTTCAAACATATTAATCTTAGTAATATGGTTGTTGATAATTACTTAATGATAATCTCTCTTTTGATTGCTGCACAAAGAAACTTGACAACTAAACCAGATTTAGGGCGAATTCCTTATTTCCAATAAAGTATATAGAGCTCTTTATTCGAAAGAAACAAAAGGGAAATCACCGACACAGTTTATCATTTCAAATAGAAAGACACAATTTTCTTTCAAAGTTTAGCATTTCAAATCTAAAAATATTACATAATGATAATTACAAAACCATCAGAATTAAACGCTACATTCCAAGTATTTTGAAAAGTAAAGGGCACTGAATTGCATCATAAAATAATTTTGTACAACTTTCACAAGTAAGGGTTTCAGTAACCCAATATGTAAAAATGTCAGAGGTCATGGTTTCGAAACTCATCCCTACATAAAGGGCATTTAACCAGAATTGTCATCGGTCGTGGTTTCGAACTCATCCCTACATAACGGGCATTTAAGTTGACGAAAAAACCACTCTGCAATGCACTTTGCGTGAAACATATGTTTGCAAGGCAGTTCCTTTGCTGTAAATCCAATTGGAATCCTGTCGTGACAAATCGAACATAAAAATCCCTCCTCCTCATCATTTGCGTCTAGCAATTCCTGATCAATAATAACCGATGGTGAAAAATAAATAGCTGATATAGAAGCAGTTACTGGATGATCCTGATGCCGGGAAATATACTGCTCTCTCAGCTGAGTATGAAGAGAGAAATCTTCTTTTTTTATTTCTACAGAAGATGTATTGTTATTACTCTCATCAATCAGTTTCACAAACCGTTGAGATTCTTGGAAACTTCCCCTCCATACAACTTGTTGGCTAAGCACATTCCCATCTTCCCGGCTCCAATCCATTACACTTCGCATCAAAATAACATTACTGTTTTCTGCCATTGCGGTCTTAATATCATCATCGTAGTTTACAAACAATTCAATATTTTCAGCTTTTAGGATCTCATCTAACTGACTTACATTTACACTATCCAAGATATTCTCAAGTACCCAGAGAATTTTATTTGATTCTGGTTCAAGTCTGAAGATAACACCGGAGATCAAGAACTGCTGAACACCCTCACTGTCCTGAGTTTGACTTGGATCTAGTGAGGCTTCCCATGACAGCGTGCCTTCTATTTTTCCTTGAACCGCTACATAACGTCTTACCTTGTCAAATATTTCTAGTGCCTGAGATTCAATTATATCGCTATCCGTATGAAGGCTGTTCTCAGTTTGTGGATTCTCCATTTTCAGAGTTTCTGATATGTGAAGAAAAGAGAAATACAGATAGAGCTATATAGTTGAGGTATTGTATTGTACTCTTCATAAACGGTCACGTAATGGGAGTCATGGCGTTTCCCCTTTGACTCTTGAGAGTTGAGGCCACTTGGCTTATATATAATTTACACTTAACAAATGTCCAAAGTTAAGGTATGTGAAAGTTTAGATCCGGGTTTTAATGGGCCTTTTATTGAAACTTAGTAAAATCATGTTTTTATATTATATACATAATGCTATTTTTTATTCCTTTTGGAATAGATTGACCTATTTGCACTGATTGGACTACCGGTAACTTCGGATGGATGTGACCACTCACGCGAGCCAGGTCATCCGATGGGTGCAAATGGTCGGTTCAGTAGTTTACTTTTTTGGAATTTGTGTTAGACTTTTGAAATGGTCAATATA
The DNA here is from genome assembly GCA_001517045.1 of Pseudotsuga menziesii. Taxonomy (NCBI): domain Eukaryota; kingdom Viridiplantae; phylum Streptophyta; class Pinopsida; order Pinales; family Pinaceae; genus Pseudotsuga; species Pseudotsuga menziesii. The sequence goes on from LPNX010538503.1 coordinate 964,688, forward strand.
AACCGTTACGAAAAAATTTGGAGGCTTTTTTTAAGGATTTCACTACTTAATCGACATCGAACGACCTGCCTCGCGTGAGTGGTCACATCCCACGTTGCCTGACCGGTGCAAATGGTCTGTTAAATAGGTTACGCCTTTTTAATCGAATTTTTGAAAAATTTTATTTATTTATTTATATAAATAATGTTAATGTTTTTCTTGGAATTTATTATTTGACTGTCTGGAAATGATAAACTTAAGTCGATACGCCACCCATTGTTAAGTTTAAAACTAAGATATTTGATATTACAAAATAAATATGTTAAGAAATTGGAAGATAATATTAGGAAAATAATTCAAAATTAGCCTAAAAACATGGTTGTTTTTGTTGTAGTAATCAGGTTCTGAGATTTAGAAAAGATAAAATATAAAAAGAGGCAGAGACAGCTGTTAGGAAAAAGAGTCAAAATTAGTAGTTGGGAAATAATCAAATTTTTGAATAGATATTAAATGAATTTATTGTGTTAGAATTTTAAAATGATCAACTTTTTAAGCGGATTGTCCCCAATGATATAAGTCAAATCTAAGTTGAGAGATATAACAACTTAACGATTAAGAAAAACTTGTCATAAAGGTTCAAACTATGTTTTGAGATATAAAATAATGGTCAAACTTGTCATAAAAGTTGAAAAAAAAATAGTCCTGTAAAACAATGGTATTTCCTTGAGATGTAAGAAAATTATATAGATATTTAATTGGTGTTTTGAAATGAAAACTAGTCGCTTAAAATAATGATATTTCTATATATCTTGTTGGCATTTTGAAATGAACAACATTTTTCAAAGTCAATAACAAATTACGAAACATCTAAAAGACAAAATATATAAGCAAGTAAAGACCAACACTTATCCCAAGTGTGATAAACCTACTACCCTGGCCCATTTCCCTTTGTAATCTGATTTGCAAGACCATCTCTATGCTTGCTGCTATTAGACTCAAGGTCATACTCGACAAGGCCATCTCCAAGCATCAGTTTGGCTTCCTACATGATAGACAGATCATTGAACCTGTGGGTATTGTTTAAGAAGCTCTACATTCTATCAAAACTGAAAACCAACAAGTTTTGGTCCGTAAACTTGATCTGGTTAAGGCTTTTGATAGAGTTAATTGGTCTTTCTTAAGATTAGTCAAGATTGCTTCAAATTGGTGTCCCGGGAAAATTTGTTAGTTGGATTATGGGATGTGTAGAATCAACAAACTTTGTTGTCCTGATCAATGGTACTCCCTCAGCTTTCTTTCCTGTGTCTAGGGGCATCAGACAGGGTTTCCCACTTTCACCCTTGCTCTTTATTTTGGTTATTGAAGGATTAAGTCTATTGATCTCACAAGCTCACTCTGCAGGGGATATTACTGGTATCAAACTTGCCCCTCAACTCTACCTTGCTCATTTACTTTTTCTTGACGATGCTATACTTTTTGGTGCTGGTACCCTCTGGGAATGGCAGCATTACAAGCACATACTTGATACTTTTTGTACTGCCACTAGTATGGAGATCAATGTTGAGAAGTCCTCCTTTCTCTTCAATAACATTGATGAAGTTACCAAACAACAAATATTCAACATTTTACCTTACAAAATGGATCCCATTTCAGCTGGTTTTAAATACCTTGGTTATTACCTCAAGCCCTTGGGGTATGGTATCAAGGACTGGAGATGGTTCTTATTGAAGTTTGAAAAGAAATTGAACAACTGGACCTATAAATTTTCATCTCTGGGTGGCAGACTGGTCTTGGTCATTTCTGTCTTGACTAGTCTCACTATTTACTGGCTCACACTTGCTCGTATGCCCAGCACTATACTAAATTATATCAGGAGATATATCTTTAACTTCTTATGGGGTAGCTCTCAAGGTAAACAGAGATATCTTACTAATTGGTCCTCCATCTCCAAACCTTACGCTCTTGGGGGCTGGAACATCAAAAACCTTAAGTGGTTTAGCCTAGCTTGATGAACCAAAAGTCTCTGGCTTATTTTGAATGGCTTTGGTCTGTGGTCACATATTATCAAGAATAAATATCTCAAAAATTTTCCTGTGGATGCTTGGCTCAGACATCTTTTCTTCAAAGTGCAAGGTACTTCTCATATGTGGAACGGTTCATCTAGGTCATGTCCTAGATTACTAGATGCCTTGGTTGGGAAACCGGTGATGGCAAGCTTATCAAAATTGGTCTTGACCCCATTGCTGGTGTATCTTCTAATTACACGCTCCCTGCAGATCTTAGATTGTATCTTGAGGACTATGGCATTGTTACACTTTCTGATGCTCTAAATAGAGGTGAGGCATGTACCTCTTCAGATTATTGGATATCTGCAGATGATCTTGAACTTCATGGTCATTGGAAAGCTTCCCGAACAATTTATATCAAAGGTTTGATGCATGGTGGAATTCGCATCAACAACTACCATGATTCACTGGCATGGTTGTATAACAAGTCTTCAAGCGTGGTTAAAGCTAACTTGAAGTATGATTTTATTGCAAGTTCCATGGTATCTAATAATCCCGAAGGCTTTCTGTGCAGGATATGGAAATCCCAGATACCTCTCAAGATCATCTGCTTCAGCTAGCTCTGCCTTCGAAATAAAATAAATACCCATGATAATTTGATCAGAAAAGGCTGGTCTGGTCCATTTTGGTGTTGTCTATGCAAATCGGACTCCAAGTCTGTAGAACATCTTTTTCAGACTTGCGGATTCATGCAGAGGATTATTGGTTTTATCAGATTCAATCTTGCTATACCACATTTCTGGAGGGAGCCATCCTTTGCACACAATAGCATAGACTGGAGCAGCTGAAGAGGATCGCTAATGCATCTTCCTTTTTTTCTTATTTGGCACATTTGGTTGGCCCGGAACCAGTGCATCTTCAACGATAAGAAGCCTCATGTTACATTCACTGCTCTCTCGAGCAAGAATCAACTCCTTCTCTATCCTGTTAGTACACAGTATAAAATCTCCAGGATAATTATTGGGCCTGCTCCTATACTGAAATATCCTGTGGGATTCTTTGATGGTGCCTCTACTAAGAACAAGGGAGGTGCTGGTGTCCATCTCATGCTTAGTCATGATCACCATTTTTACTTAAAACTGGGATTAGGCCTAAGCACCAACACTAGAGTAGAATTGTTGGCCTTATGGACTCTTCTTCACTATGCAAAATGCATGGGCCTTCCCCATCTTCATATACTTGGTGATTATGCAGTCATTATTAATTGGTTCAATCATCAATCAACACTCTCTCTTCTCATTCTTGATGGCTGGTGCCTACACATCAGAGAGTTGGATTCCCACTTCATCCATCTATCGGCTACTCATATCTATAGAGAGCACAATACATCTGCTGACAGTTTATCCAAAGAAGCTTTGACATTGGCCTTGGGTCAGCTCCATTTCTTGGAATTTACCAATGGTGTGTGTATACTTTAGGTCTCTCTCTATCTTTTCTAGCCCTTAGCACTAGTACTATTTGTGCTGTAGTTTATTTATGACATCCTTTGGATGTACTACGGATGAGCTATTTTACTGTTTCAGCTTTGCTTGGTTCATTGCTTCTTTGGATCAATTGTTTAGCACTTGTCTAAACTCTCTATGTTTATGAAGAGCGGTGACTGGAGGGATCAGTTGTCCCCATGTTTCATGAACTTTATGGTACCCTGATTGATATGGTGCCCACTATCTATTGTATTGTTGGCTTCACTTATTGTACTTACTAGCACTGCTGATTATGCGGCCCTGCTTATTTCTGATGTGTTGAGGCCTTAGTCTCTATGATCAGCACTAGCTAAAGATATAATCATTGTTACCTTTGATTTCAATGAAATATAAAGGAACATATATTTTCCCCTAAAAAAAGTAAAGATCAACATTTTTCAAAGTCAATAACAAATTTATGAAACATCCAAAAGATAAAATATATATAAAGAGAAAAAGATAGTGTTTAGATAATCAACAATTAAAAATTATTGGTACCCAAAAAATATATATATATATATATTACATGTCTTTTTAAACCCTTTAAAATAAAATAGAAAACAAAACCAAATAATAAAATAGAAAAAACTAAAGAAAAAAACTAAAAAAAATTAGAATTGGAAAAGGAAAAAAGGTTATTAAATTAAAAAAAAAAATATCTACAAGTATATTATAACATTAAACAAATATCCATAATTTATTATTTTTAAAACTTAAATTTTATTGAATCTTTTACTCAATAATAGGAAATTGACACATATAAATATGTTTATTTCCATTTTTGAGTCTTATTCTCTTATTCTCATAGAAGTGGGTCTTTACCCCATTGAGAGCATGTTATCTTCGGAGAAGTGGGTCTTTCCCCATCCAAATCATGTTATCTTCATAGAAGTGAGTATTTTCTCTATCTTGAGCATGACTATGACTAGGTACCTACTGTATAACCATAAGATAAGTAACATGGGTAACCAAAGACTTCCTAAAATTGTTTTAAACTCATATCATAACCAGCTATGTCTCAAGTGGTGTTGGTGCAAAGATACCATGGCTTCGTTAAACCATTCGGGCATATTGATAATGTTAAAATATTATTACTTCTAAGTTTAAAGAGAAATTCTTGTGTGTGGAAAATTTAGAGGTTAAGAGAAAATTAAGATACTATAAGGAGGTCATTAATCATAACTTGAAAAATAAAAAGTATCTATTGGTAGTAACTAGCTCACCAAAGAAAGAGTAAAAGGAACTCTCATGAACTCCACAATAAAACAAGGGGTTGGTTCTAAAACTCCATGGGCAGAAAATCACTTTCTCTTGAAAATCTTTGTTGGTTTCATCGGGCATTAATCATCATCATCATTAACAGATAGATAAAAAAAAAAATATTATAACCCTTTACAAATTCATGGTCTTTTATTTTACTTTATAAATTATACTTTTATTTTCTTGGAATAATAATAATTACAAAAAAGTAAAGTTAGTGTAAGTCAACTCTGAAGGAACTTTAAAGGATCTTTAATAATATATATAAATTGTAATTTTATTTTCTTGGAATTAAGAAAAAAATGGGGAGGATTAAGAATAATTCCATCATTCACGATGTCTTTTACAACTTAATGTGTGGGAGGTGTTGTCATGCTATTAATGTTATATTACCAAAAATTAAAAAAACTCATATGGGTCATATATATGGATCTATCAAGCATGGAGAGGGATCAAATTTTTTGAATTATAAATTTTGTATTAATAAAATGAAAAATTAGTAGTGTAAAATGTTTTAAAAAAAATATTAATTTATTGAGAGTAAGATGAATTAGATGAACATACAGAATTACCAAGATGTTAAAACATTTCATCTAAATTAGCTTTGCTTAATTAAAATACATCTCTCCATACATGTTCCTTTTAATTATTAACCAACTACTACTTTTTTGGTATAAAGCTAATTTATTTAACTAATATGATGTATACCTTCATCTAAATCACGTTCTCTTAATATAAATCAAACTCAAAATAATTATCATTGTTAAACCTCTATCCATAGGCGTTGGTTTTAATTATTAATCAACTTTTATTTTTAACATTTTGTATGAAATTAATTTATCTACTAATACCGTGTGTATCTTCATCAAAATAACCTTCTCTTAATTGAAAATAAACTCAAAATAATTATTATTGTTAATTCTCTCAATTTTAAAAAAAATATTAATTATTACTCAAAAACATTTTTATTGCATCTACCATGGCCAAATGACTCTTTCTATAACTGTAATCTAAACATGATAAGTGAAATTTAGGTGTAATCTAAATATTATATGTGAAATTTAGAAATGATTTTTTCTAAGTAATCAAATATTTTAAAATTATGATTTAATGTTGACTCCCATGTTACTGTATAACCGCTCACAAGATGTAGATTTCACTTCTCATTGCAATCATATTGTGTGCTTCTAAGATCATTCATGCATGGATTCCTTTTTGAGCAACTTCAACCCTACCCTCCAAATCGCCATGTAACCATTTTTCATGTTCATTATAAATTCCACATCATCTCACCAACGGGTGATTTGTACATCTCACTGTGAGGGATAAGTGTGACTTAGTGTTCAATATAAAGTTTACACGTGTCACTTGAAGAAAATACTAAAATATTGTATAAAAATAAAAAAATTTGAACGTGGACCCTATCTAAAGTTTAAAGCCAATATGAGGGAAAATGTAGGTCCATGCTCAACACTTACAAGCCGCACTTTTATAAAATAAAACATTTATAAATTTCAAAACCAAATAGATATATGTTTCACTTAATTAAAACAAAGAAAATTAATTAAGCTTGGAGAGTTCTTGCTATGGGATGTGGGTGTCGAGCTATAATTAAATTAGAATTTACATAAAAATGTTTTGAGAATATATGAGGGAATTATTTATTAATCTATTATGGACTCCATATCAACTATGGATGTACTATGTTCCAAGAAGAATCAACCATTTTTAGCCTCAGGGATTTCACCCCTCTTCGAGATTGGCAGATCCAAAGTTAAGATGGATATATACCCGTATTTTTACAATTTAAAAGAGAATGCACGTGTTATGATGTAATTTCCACAAATTTTGTTTTTTAACCACTCAAGAGAAAAATAAATTAAGAATTGGAGTTCCATGGCCTAGTCATCTTGTAAGATTCATTAGAAATTGTTTAAGATGTGATATGGATGAATTGAAAAACATAGTGTCCAATATTTATGAATAATGTGATATTAAAAAAATTAGATGAGGAGGGCGCATTAGAGAAGGGTTTGTGGGTTTGAGAAAAGGTGATAGATGGAAGGAAGCTCATAATGAAGGCATATTGAGAGTGTAGTGCACTATTGGCTAAAAATAGCTATAAAAGGTACACTACTGGATGAAGGAGTCAAAGTTGGTTGTAAATCCTAACAAATGAGGAAGAACCTACTCAAATCAAGATGTAACCCCAAAAACAATCCCTTGATGGATTGTTTGTTAAGAATATCCCAAGCAAGGAGCATGATAGGAAGAGCCGGTCCAAGGGCAGTTGTAATTCCCACTAAACAAGTAGGTGTCTCCTAATTCGAATTCCAAGGAAGACCAGGTATCCATGAGGAAAAAAATAAAATTACAAAGGATGTTAAGATGTCCCAAAGAATCATTCTCTCATGCAAATGATATTTATTAATATTTATTGATATTTTTTTATTGAAAAAAATCTAGAAGGTTTAATGGAGTATTATAATAGAAGGGTGAGGGAACCTATTTGATATCTTTTGAAAAAATATATTTCTAAATTGAAGAGTTCGTGTGACCTTCAATCTTGGGATATCTTCCCCTTCCATTTGTGACTGGATTTGGTAATAAAATATTCCACCCTAGTTGGTGTGAGAAAAGGAATCACACAAATTTATGTATTGTGATTCATTGTAGGTGATTGTGAAAGATCATTCAAATCTCTTCCTTCCAATTCATTGCTAGTTATTGAGAGAGATCTTTCATATTTCACCATTGAGATTCATTGATGCAACGTATGTGGTGAGTTTCATGGTAGATATGAAGATTCAACAATGTTTTTAGATGTTGTGAGTTAGTTTTGTATTGATTTCATTGTTGGAGGGCACTCTAGTGGATCCTATTTCTCTTGCAAGTACTTATATTGGGTTGAATATCACTCCTATCTTGTAGAGGGTTCCATTTGCAAGGTAGATCAACCATTTGGAGCTTCTTTATTTTGATCTAGAACTTGAACTGGAATAGAGGGGAGGATAATTAACTTTTGATTCTCATATCTATGAGCATTTTTGGACTATGAAACCTATTTCATTGTATCTAGAGCGCCATTTCTAGTGGTAGACATTTTTTTTTCCAAAAATGGCTTCCAAGTGACCAAGATACAATAATTTTATCACATCCACTCGATTTGGTATATTTTTCTTATACAGGGGCATACCTGTACAATTATATCTATGAATTTCATGAATTTTGAGCTACTTTAAGAGAATATACTATTGTAATCAATATTATTATTATTCCCATATATTCATAATATATATTTGAAATGCCTTTCTCCATATTGTGTTCAATGTGTAAGTTTTTGGTAGATCTATGTGTTAATATGCTAATATGGTTATGGAATTTTAATTCAATGTGTATTAATATTTCATTAAATCATATTGAAGGATATTAGTGAATGAAATTATTTTGTTTTTAGTGTGTTTCAATGAAGTTCGGGTTGTTTGGGTAAATTCAAGTTTCTTAGGGGATGTTTGGAAAGTGTTGGAAATCAAAACCCTTTCTGTATTGAAATTTGATCTTGTCTTCTTGAATTCAAATTGGTGTTTGTGATGTTGCTTATGTATGGTTAAATATGAAATATATACATCCAATAGAGGAAATTTGAGGTCTAAAATGGGCCTCCTCAGGAAAAAAAATACTAGTTAAAATAATAAAATAATAGATATTAATTTTCGAAGAAGACGAAAAAAGAACTACCTTTTTTTGTTCGTATTTTTGACATATCTCTTTGTGTTTTTACTAAAATTATGAGTGGGAGAGCTCGTTGGATACAGAATTTAATTCCACATCCAATGAGTACCCACACTGCATACTTTTGACGGACCCCACTACCCCAAAAACAATAAATACTTGAAAAAATGTGATGATGACTTCATCATCACGTTTTTCAGGTATTTCTCGTTTTTAGGGTAGCAGGGTCCATCAAAAGTATGTAGTGGGGGTACTCGTTGGATGTAGAATTAAATTTTTCATCAAACGAGCTCTCCCGCTTATAATTTGAGTAAAAACATAGGGAAGTATGTCGAAAATACGGACAAAAAAAGTATTTTTCTTTTATGACAAATATGTCATTTCAACCATTATGGTTGGCTCATTTGATTGAAATTCTATTGGTTCTTGAATTCCAACTCACAAAATTTATTGTTGGCGCGTTTTCTTATAAGGCCCATTTTAGAACCCAAATTTCCTCTAATGATTCTTTTTGTTCATTGTATCAATAAATATACTGATAAATTTTGTGATATTAATAGTGTTTCCTATGCTTCAGAACATACCATTAAAAGGTTGCATACAAGTTATCTATTGGAAGTACTAAACCATATCTGATAACTAGTTGTAAAACATTTTATATCATATCTTCTTGGGAATATTACAGTAGGTCAAATTATATTTTATGGGATGCATACCATTATTAACATGCAAAATTATATATACATATTATTTTGTTGTTAAATTAGAACATATCATAAGCCATAATAACCCACTGCTTAGATAATGTTTAAAGCGAATAAATTTTCTGCTACAAAATTGGAGTTAATATTCCTAAATCTTTTGAGAGGAGGATATTATACTGTTATCAGAGCATGTTCCTTGACAATTGTGAGAACTAAAGAGCAATTTTAAATAAAATTCAGGGATCATACTTACAAAAAGAATAAAACTTCACCAATGGCTAGATTTGTAGATGGTAGAATGTTACCAACTTTCCTTCCTACCTCGCCACTTGAAGAGAAGAAGCCTATATGGAAGAAGGTATTAAAGAAAAAAATAATACACAAAAATAAGTAGAGGATAACTTGTAATAATGTAAATTTTTTCTACTAGAGTTATGTACATCAAAATTCATGGACAAGATTTAGGTGTCCTTACCAATAGATCCACCAAAGTTTCTATTGATAATATTGGTTCAGAAGGAAGTAAATCCATTGTCATTGTTCAAATTTTGAATGATCCGAGGAAAGAAAAAAAATCAATCATGTGGGAGTTCCAAAGAAAGTGAATCCATTTTCAGAAACCCACTGCATCCATAAAATAATTTGGATCAAAAGGGATCACAAATTGCAACCTTGAGTCTTCTGGATGAACACAAAGGGGAGGCGCATGCCATCACGGATGGACCACATGAGAATAATGAGATTTTATCACAGAGGAATGATAGCAATTATAATTTTCTGAAGGAGTCATATTTCTTTGTAGAAACATGATATAACATCCATTTCATGTTAGGGTGATGGTATTGTAGAATATTTTAATATTGGTACTCAAATGTTTTGTGCTAAAGTTGAATTGTTTGTTGAGTATTGATTCCACATACATTTTTGTTTTTGTATCATCCATTAGAATATGTGAACAAGAAAAAAACCTTGGGAAATGAATGGTTACAAGGAGATACGGAGGTATTGTTGTTAGTATCCCAAGAAAGACAACCAATAGAAACCTCATTTCTTCCAATGGAAGAAGGTGTAGAAGTTGAGCACGCATATAGACATACTAGGGATGTCGATTTAGAGGAGTACAATGAGAGGGTCAAAGCAATAGATGAAATATGTCATGGTCCACATGAGTTGGATGATCCCTTATGTGACCGCATACATAGTGTTGAAAGGATGACATTTCATAACTTAGAAATACAACTTTTACTAATAGAGGATAAGATGTTGTAAGGATTGACAAGGATTGATGGTGCAAATAATTTTATTGAAGACCTTATATGGAGGAATCATTTGGAGGAGAAATATAAAAGAATTTATGAAGGGGTCACCACTACCCAATTGTGAATCATTAAAAGGGAACAAGAAATGATGAAATCATATTACTTGAAAGTATTTATTGACATGAACCTTTCTCTATAGTTTGTTCAAGACAAGGCAATGAAGGTTGAGCATATTTGTGAGGAGTTCGGTGGATACCATCCTTCGAAATAAACCTCAGATTTTCAATTGTACATTGATGGTTACATTCATGATTTGATGGAGGAGCCTCATGCGAGGGTTGATCATGAGCAGTTTTCAAATTTGAAGGTGCTTAAAGAGAGATTTGACTTGGAGGTTGTTTGTTAGGAACTTGATTTGCATTTTTAAAATCATAAATGATCTCTGTTGGAGAGAGGCTTATCAATGGAGGAGGTAGTTGAGAACATGCCTTAGGGACTGACCAATATGGTAGAATATGCATACAAAGATTGGGCAGATACTTATATGATAGGTATGGAGTCATACTGGAATACATGTTCATATCACAATAATAGTGTATTGTATATTGAAGCACATATAATGACATGGGAGTTCCACCTAATTCAATTGTAATAACCCAAAAATTGATAAAAATTTAAAAAATTTCATATAACATAAAATGTTAAGGATGTTATTGTCAATGAACCAATAACTGTTGGCGGTTATTCAAACAGTAATAATTAACAATGATCATTTCTTTTCTTTAGCTCTATATAAATTATTCGTTTATCTTAAAGTACTATGTTAGGAATGTTAAACACAATAGTTTATGTTTTTCAGAAGGTGAGAGTGAGGTGAGAAAGGAAACTGCATCTTAATCCGATGCTAAGTGTGTTATTATTTTCTTTTTTCAAGTAGGAAAAAATCTTAGATGAGATTGGGGCTTACTTAGATTACAACTAACGTAGCGGAATGATGCTTCTTTTACAGGTTCTAAACAGGTAAGCAGTTTGTTCCAGTAAAATTCCAGATCGAGTAATGATACTCCTAGCATAGGATAGAATGCTAGTTAAAAAAAATGTTTGTTTGGAGCTTGACCCTATAAGAGGTATTGTTGGTATTTCTAACGTTATGAAACTGCATAAAAGATGGTAAAACAATACCATGAAAGGATGGGTTATGTGTAGTTAAGTTTACCACCATAATGCGTGATCCAAGTAATTCTTCCTTCTTGTATTTTTCAACTATATGCTTATATGTTTCATTTTGAAATTTTTAAGAACAATTCTACTTCTGTTAAAAAGAACATAATGACCTAACGTTTTTGTAAATGATAAGATATGTTACGCGAGCTTGTAGCCATAATTACATATCTGTCGTATAGAACTTGGAATATGGTTTTTGTTCATATCTCCTTGCATTCTTGTTTTAAACATTAAATACTCCATGTTGGTGCTTTTTCTAAATCATGTATTATTACTTATTTTTCTTGTATATAAAAATCTGTTTTATAAGAGCTCTTGATTTCAATAAATATATTGTGATTTCTAAAGTATTTACATAATGACCCTCTCTCCAGGTTTCCTATAATTAGGTGTCTTCATCAACTAGATTACCTTCCTTGATTTGTAAACTGCCATTGTCAATAGTAGATGTTAAGAAAAAAATAGAGGAAATCTTATAAACGCTAAAATTATAGTTAAACTATGCACAAAAACCCTATTGTAAAAGAATCACCTCCCAAAATCCAAGATTTAATGTTATGTACTTCTCTGGAGGATTTATTTACCCCTATCATTGTTGTCTTACTATTATTTAAATGTAGACATTGTTCAATACTAAGAAGAATATAGTTAGAATATTTTTATTCCAATTATTCTAGTAAAATGAGCATTTGTAAATTTTTTATTTACTATCCTATGGTTATAAACCAAAAAATTGAAACAAGGGGAAATATTTTTACTATGCAATAATGTGATAAGGTCTTGAATTAGCACCCCAAATGATTTGTGCAGGTTGCAATTGAGACTTTCCACTATATCCCGATACTCATAATTTGAAAAATTATTGAAGGACACGTGGTTGGTGATTAGAGCTTAGGGTTTCTCATTGACTTGAAATGCCATATAATTTGCCTAAACCCTAAAAATGAGCTTTGTTTTCTTTGGGTTGTTGAGTGGCCGAGCCGAGAGCTTGTGGGCGCCATGATCTCTCTTGAACCTCCATTAAAAATGCACACAGGCCTTTATAACATTACTGAGTTGGTGTAGAAGGGTGAGTAAGAAGCTTATAACTATCACGAGGTGGTTTCCACCCGAGTAAAGAGTATTGTGGATTTGGTTGTCTTCACCATTGTCTTTCTGAGTGAGTTCTGGTTATGGGTGTGTGTTAAATATTGTAACCAGTGTGAAGGGAATCATGGATGAGGTTTTCCACTGTGTTTTTTAAATTCCCATTTGTAGTGCTTTACCTTAACTTATGTACCAACGAACTAGGCTCGGGTGGCTTCCACAACTTTATTGTTGTGCGGTTTCAAAAGTTAAATACATAAAGTTTTTCTTTAAGTTTAATTGGCACAGTTTTTAATCATTGTTTGTAAAATAAGGGTAACTAACAGGAATAAGGTTTCTCTCTATAGGTTCTCCAGATTTGAACTTGACGCTGAAAACCTCTACCCACAGTCTTCCACAAGGGCATCCACCCTGGTAAGCCTTGGTGACACCTGGGGTTTTTCCTGCACAAAAAGTATGGTGGAAAGAATGATGGCACCACTATGTGTTGTGGTTGTTGGATCGACCGTGGTTATTAGTTATTGTGTTTTTCTTTTAATTCACGAGTTTTAAAAGCCCTAGTGGCTATTTGTATTCATTGGATATGGGCTTGCACATCCACGACTTCATAATTTAGTTTTGATCCTTCTCGGCCTTAATTCAAATAGATGGTGATAATTAAAAAAAAAAAAAACTTGGATTTAAGCCATGACTTTACTGTCACGCCCTTTGGATGTTTCTTGAAGATTTGATTAGGGTTTTAAATAAGATTGGATGGATGTAGTTATAGCAACTTTTGAATTGGTGAAGGGATTTCATAGCCATAACAGAAAGTTGTTTATTTTAATTTTTGTGTCTTTTGTACAAATTAAGAAAAATAGTTTTTGATCAGGATTTTAAGCCTTGAAAGTTAACGTAAAAGGTCGGAGGTCTAATTATGTCTATTTAGCTTGTTTTTATTACTTAAGAAAATTTTTACAGCTTAAAGCTCAAACATGTAGTATCTTTGTTTGCTTAGATTTACGTATAATTTTGTTTATTAGCTATTCTTATTGGTATTCAGTTTTTCGATGTTTAGGTTTAACTTCATCAGTAATAAATTATTGTTTCTTATTAAAATAAAAAGAGCTGAAGATTCTTGGTAAAGAAACAATTTGATAGCAGTATAATAAATAATGCTCCAATGAATTTTTGAAAATAGGACTGAGATGGATATTATTAAATAGTTACATTTCTTTTCTGAAATTTTCTGGAATAGTTTGTGCTAGGTTTGGGTATTATTTAAATTTTGAATTTATTCTAGTGTGAAAGTAAACATATTTTGCAAAACCCTAATTATTTTTAATGGTTTACAGAGTTAGTAATTTTGTTTTAGTAAACCTAGTTACAATTTCTCACGGATGAACTAACTAGGTAAAATAGTTAACCTAATATATTGTTTACTAAGTTAAACCTAGTTTGAATATTTATTGTTCCTATGTTATTTATTTAGGTGTACTTCCTAGATTTATAATTTATAATTTTACTAGTTTTATTGTATAAAATATTATACATATTAGTATGTATTATCTTAAACTTACTCTTCTATATTTATATAATTAATTTAAATACTGTGAGTAGATACTACAAATGCAGCTAGGTACTGTAAATAACTTATGCAAATCCTATAGAAAGTAATCATTTGCATATGCATTCAAGTTTTGATGAATCTACCTATTTGAAATAAATATACTTGTTGTACTAGACTATTGTCTTGCAAGGGGTGTGGAAAAATACATTATAGGTATTTTTTCCTATCTATCAAATTACTGAGCAATGTTTCTATTTATTTACCCTAAGCTAACTAGTTACTAGCTTTTACAGCATAAATAACTTTTCCTATTTATCCCTAACAACAATAAAACAACAACATACTATAATAATGAAGAACTCTTAACATTTTTGATGTAGTAAATAAAATAATAACTGAACTTAAACAAATAGAACTTGTAATATAGATGAGGTGACCACACCTTAAGGAAGTTGTTCCTCCCAACCAACTCCTAGAGAAGAGCTAGATTGCAATTCTTAGGACCCTCGAGCATGTCTCTTGGTCCTCCTGGTAGAGTACTCGGTGAGAGTTTTAGTATTGAGATCCTCTAAAACTCCACTAAGTGTTCAGCAGTAACTCAGCTCTGCTTATAGCAGTTAGAACTCAACTTAGAACAACTGCACTAGTTCAGTCTTCAACACTAATCAACTCAAACTTACTTCAGCTAGTCCCCTCCATCGAATTCACATGTGCATTTCATTCACTCAAAATGATCACAAATACAAAATGAGCAGGCTCAGCTGTATTGAATGGGAAGTTTTATTAGCATGCCTAGGTCTTTTGGGTCAATTTTTACTTAATGAGCCACCTGCTCCTGTTCCACTTTCTTAGGGAATCATGACCACAAAAATAGGGAAGTTTCCACGTGCAACAGCTAGAGGTAGTTTGAGGATGTTGCCACATGTCAATCTGCTCTCAACCCAGTCTCCCCCACCAAGTGACCAGTAAACACTCATTTAACAGCTTCCCTAAACGGTTATCTCATCTTTTACTTATTTATTAATAAAATAATCTGCAATACATTAAATTGTCCTTCACCCTAGTTGTTCATTAATTACAAACTTTAACATAAAATACAACATAATGTTCCTCAATAACATAAATATTTTTTGCAAATTGGGGCATGTCACATAGACACCCCCTTAATTTATAACAACGTTCTCAATGTTATTTATTCCTCGTCCTTAGAATTTCCCTGAAACATAATTGGATATGCGTCCCACATATGACTTTACAATTCCCAGGTGGCTTCTTCTTGACTAACATGATTCCATTGCGCCTTCACTTGACCAATGGTGCGATTCCAAAGCTAGATCTCCCTTCTTTCGAGGATACAATCCGGTTCCACCGGAAAATATCCTTCAGGTACCACCTACACATCATTCCAGTTAATAACATGAGTAGCATCATGTACATATTTTTTTAATATTGAAATATGAAAAACATTGTGAACCTTTAAATTTGGCGGTAAAGCTAACTGATATGCTACCTATCCTATCCTGGACAATATTTCAAAAGGTCTGCAATATCGGGGTGCTAACTTAGCACAACTACCTAACCTTAGAGAACTCTTTTTAGGTCTCACCTTAATAAAGACATGTTCACCTAATTTGAACTCCTTTTGAGTTCGTTTAAGATATGCTTGACTTTTTTGTCAATCTTGCGCAACTTTCAAGTTACCTTGTACCTGTTTTACAATTAACTCCATCTCTTTTAATAATTCAGGTCCTAATACTATCCTGTCAACTGGATTACTCCATTAGATGGGGGTATTGCACTTCCTTCATTTAATTCAAATATATTCATTTGGTAAGGGGATTTTTAGCTGGGCACTGGAGTAGGTACCAGCTTAATAGTAAAATCTAAATCCCGCTTTGGAGGCAGTCCCAAAATTTCTTCTAGAAATACATCCGAATACTCCCTTAGGATTGGAATGTCTTCCAGTTTTAATTTATCTTTGATATTACTATTTTCTTCATTAATTACTGTTACAACAAAAGCTTTACAACCCTTCCGAACAACTCTCTTAAGCTGCAAAGAAGAAATCTGCCCTATGGTTGTTTTCCTAAGGATTACTTTTACATTTATTGTTTCTCTGTCATTACTTACGCAAGTAAAGGTTTTATTAAAATAGTTCTGGACTACCCTATGCTATTCTAGCCAATCCATTCCAATTAACATATCATAAGAACCTGAAGGTAAAAAATTAAGCTTAACAGAGGTTTCAAACTGATCCATTTTTACTATACAAATCTTAACAAAACTATATACCTTTCTCTTTACAATAGTAGCTAGATGAACTAACCAAGACTTTGCAAACTTTTCTACTAATAGCTTACACTTTTCTACTAAATCAGGAGAAATATAACTTGAACTAGCACCTGGATCAATGAAAATAGATATAGGTATTTGATTTATCTTACATTCCACTTCCACCATGGACGCTTGATAATCCACTTTCTTATTCTCTAGTGTTGCATTGATCCTGGGCATTTGTCCTCACTAGATCACCAACACTCATCTTCTCCTGTATCATGTGTATGTTGCTAATAGTCTTCTTCCGGTTGGGACAAATCGAGGCATAATGAGTACCATTACATTCCAAACATTTTATCGGTTCCTTTCATTCAAAATTCTTGGTATAGTTATTGTGATTACTAATAGTTTTTTTGTTTATTTGACCATTTGGATTGGTCTGTGAACTACTTTTGTTCCCTTGGTAATATTTACTAGGAAAATTTCATGTGTTATTATTCTTAAAATTTCGGTTAGGTACAAAACCTTTCTTCTTCTGTTCAAAATTATTAGTTCTTTTTTCCTTCCAGTTTTTCATACATTCCTTTTTGTGATTATGTTCATAACAGAAATTCCCCTTTCTCATTATTGCTTCTAAAGTTTTTGGATTGTCATACTGAATTCTATGTTTTATATGATAGGGTAAACAGCTGAGAAATTGTTGTACCTTAGGATTCTCCTCCACAATATATGACACATACTTTAGCACACTTAAAAATTTACTATTTAGTTATTTCATATTCATTGTTCCCAGTTTTAGTTCGTAAAATTCCTTAGCCCGCTCCTCATAGTACTCTTCAGACAAAAAAAAATTCTTAAAATATTTCTTAAACGTACTCCAATTAATGTTTTTCGCCCTAATACCCTTTACTCTTTTTAGGTCCTGCCACCAAATATCTGCTTTCATAATGAGGTTATAAATAGCCATTCCGGCTTTCAGTTGATAATAGTAGTTATAAATTTGAAAATATTTTTTCATCCCGGACAGCCATGATTCCACCTCTTCTCCCTTCTCAGTTTCACCATTAAAGGTTGGTGGCTTGATTTTCTTGAATTCTCTAGAAATTTATTCGTAAGGTTTAAACTTTCTCTTTCTGGTATGATGATTATCTTCACTACTATCACTAGTATATCAATAATTATTTTTATGTGGATCTCCATAAACCTTAGAAGATGAGCTACTTTCGATTTTAAATTGTTTAGTCTTTTTATCTTTATGTCGGTAAGGCATATATTCAGACTCTATCCATTTATATTTTTCCTCGTTTTGAAATATTTCCATCAAAATCTGATTTACCTCCTCATCAACTCTCAAAATTCTCTCATTTTCTTTTTTGACCGTTTCCATCTCTGTTCTTAGTTCCTTAACTATTTGTAATAATTTAGAAGAAGTGTTAGTTATTTCTTCTTGTATAGGTTCTCTTTTAGAATTAATATGTTCAGTAAATACATACTCCACGTCCACATATTCTTCCAATACTTCCATACCTGTAGTTAACTCAGAAAATTCTCTGTAGTGTAATTCAAAAGAAAAGTAAAGATCACTATACATGTTTTAGACCTACTGTTTTATTTATGCAAGTTGAGCCACATTCAGGCCTAGTGTGTGAACCTTGTGAGCTGATACCACATGTAATAACTAAAAAATTAATAAAAATCTAAAATTTTTCATATAACATAAAATGTTAAGGATGTCATTGTCAATGAACCAATAACTGTTAGTGGATATTCAAATGGTAATAATTAACAATGAGCATTTATTTTCTTTAGTTATGTATAAATTATTAGATTATCTTAAACTACTATGTTAGGAATGTTAAACACGGTAGTTTATGTTTTTAAGAAGGTGAGAAAGGAAACTACATCTTAATCCGATGTTAAGTGTGTTATTATTTTCTTTTTCTCAAGTAGGAAAGAATCTTAGATGAGATCGTGGCTTAATTAGCTTACAGCTAATGCAGTGGAATGATGGTTCTTTTATAGGTTCTAAATAGCTAAGCAATTTGTTCCACTAAAATTCAAAATCGAGAAATGATACTCCACTAGCATAGGATAAAATGCTAGTTAAAAAAAGTTTGTTTGCATCTTGACCCTGTAAGACATATTGTTGGTATTTCTAATGTTATCAAACTACATAAAAGATGGTAAAACAATACTATGAAAGGATGGGTTATATGAAGTTAAGTTTACCACCATAATACATGATCCAAGTAATTCTTCCTTCTTGTATTTTTCAACTATATGCTTATTTGTTTCATTTTGAAATGTTTAAGAATAATTCTACTTCTGTAAAAAAGAACATAATGACCTAACATTTTTATAAATGAGAAGATATGTTATGCATGCTTGTACACATAATTACATATCTTTCATATAGAAATTAGAATATGGTTTTTGTTCATATCTAGTTGAATTCTTGTTTTAAACATTAAATACTCCATGTTGGTGCTTTTTCTAAATCATCTATTATTACTTAGTTTGCTTGTATATAAAACTTAGTTTTATAAGTGCTCTTGATTTCAATAAATATAGTGTGCTTTCTAAAAGTATTTACATAATGACCCTTGCACCAGGATTCCTATAATTAGGTGTCTTCATAATCTAGATTATCTTCCTTGATTTGTAAACTGCCATTGTAAATAGTAGATGTTAATACAAAAATAGAGGAAATCTTATAAAAACTAAAGTTATAGTTAAACTATGCACAAAAAACCTATTGTAAAAGAATCACCTTCCAAAATCCAAGACTTAATGTTATGTACTTCTAGGGAGGATTTATTTACCCCTATCATTGTTGTCTTACTATTATTTAAATGTAGACATTGTTCAATACTAAAAAGAATATAGTTAGAATCTTGTTATTCCAATTATTCTAGTAAAATGAACATTTTTAATTTTTTTTCTTTACTATCCTATGGTTATAAACAAACAAATCGAAACAAGGGGAAATATTATTACTATGCAATAATGTGATAAGCTCTTAACTCAACACCCCAAATGATTTGTGCAGGTTACAATCAAGAATTTCCACTATAGCCCGATACCCATAATTTGAAAAATTATTGAAGGACATGTGGCTGTCGATTAGAGCTTAGGGTTTCTCATTGACTTGAAATGCCATATAACTTTCCTAAACCCTAAAAATGTGCTTTGTTTTGTCTAGGTTGTGGAGTGGTCGAGTCGAGAGCTCATGGCCGCCATGATATTTGTTGAACCTCCATTAAGAATGCACGCATTCCTTTGTAACCTTAATGAGGTGATGTAGAAGGGTGAGTAAGAAGCTGATAACTATCGTGAGGTGGTTTCCACCTGAGTAAAGAGTATTGTGGATTTGGTTTTCTTCGTCATTGTCTTTCTGACTGAGTTTTCATTATGTGTGTGTGTTAAAGATTGTAACCGGTGTGAAGGGAGTTGTGGCTGAGGTTTTCCAATGCGTTCTACACATTCCCATTTACATTGATTTACCTTAACTTATGTACCAACGAACCAGGCTCGGGTGGATTCCACACTTTTACTGTTTCACAGTTTGAAAAGGTAAATACATAAAGTTTTCCTTTCAGTTTAATTGGCACAATTTTTAATTATTATTTGTAAAATAAGGGTAACTAATAGGACTAATGTCCCTGTGTAGGTTCTCCAAATTTGAAATTGAAGTTGAAAACCTCTACCCACAGTCTTCCATAAGGGCGTCCACCCTAGTAAGCCTCGGTGACACCTGGGGTTTTTCCTACGCAAAAAGTATGGTGGAAAGAATGACGACATTGCTATGTGTTGTTGTTGTTTTCTTGGATGTGGTTATTAGTTACTCTATTGCATTTTTAATTTGTGAGTTTTAAAAGCCCTAGTGGTTGTATTGAGTGGATATGGGCTTTCACAGTCACAACTTCAAAATTTAGTTTTGAACCTTCTCGGCCTTAATTGAAATAGATGGTGATAATTTTTTTTTTAAATTTGATTTAAGCGATGATTTACAGTCACGCCCTTTGGTCATTTCTTGAATATTTGATTTGGGTTTTAAAGAAGATTGGATGGCTGTAGTTATAGAAACTTTCTAATTGGTGAAGTACTTTCATATCCATAACAAAAATTTGTTTATTTTCAATTTTTTGTGTTGTGTAGAAATTAAGAAAAATAGTTTTTGATCATGCTTTTAAGCATTGACAGTTAATGTAAAAGGCCATAGTTCTAATAATGTCTGTTTAGTTTGTTTTTATTACTTAATATTTTTTTTACAGCTTAAAGACGAAACTTGTAGTATCCTTGTTTGGTTACATTTATGTACAATTTTGTGTATTAGCTATTCTTATTGGTATTCAGTTTTTCAATATTTAGGGTTAACTTGGTGAGTAAGAAATTATTGTTTCTTATTAGAAGAAAAATATTTCAAGATTCTTGGTAAAGAAATAATTTGATAGCAGTAGAATAAATAATGATGCAATGAAATTTTGAAAATAGGACTGAGATTGATATTATTAAATAGTTACATTTTCTTTCTGAAATTTTCTGGAATAGTGTGTGCTAGGTTTTGGTATTATTTCAAATTTGAATTTATTCTAGTGTGAAAGTACAGATCTTTTGGAAAACGCTAATTATTTTTATTGGTTTACAGAGTTAGTACTTTTGTTTCAGTAATCCTGGTTACAATTTCCCCTGAATGAACTAACTAGGTAAAATAGTTAACCTAATATACTATTTAGTAAGTTAAACCTAGTTTAAATATTTATTGTTCCTATGTTATTTACTTAGGTCTACTTACTAGATTTAGAATTTAGAATTTTACTATTTTTACTGTATAAAATATTATACATATTAGTATGTATTATCTTAAACTTATTCTTCTATCTTTAATTAATTAATTTAAGTACTATGAATAGATATTACAAATGCATCTAGGTACTGTAAATAACTTACACAAATCCTATAGAAAGTAATCATTTGCATATGCATTCAAGTTTTGATGAATCTACTTATCTCAAATAAATATACTTGTTGTACTAGAGTACTTCCTTGCAAGAGGTGTGGAAAAATACAGTTTATATAATTTTTCCTATATATAAAATTACTCAGCAATGTTGCTACTAATTTACCCCTAACTAGTTATTAGCTTTCACAGCATAAATTATTTTTTCTATTTATCCCTAATAGCAATAAAACAACAACATATTGTAATCATGAAAAAATCTTAACTTTTCTGATATAGTAAATAAAATAATAACTGAACTTAAACAAATAGAACATGTAATATAGATGAGGTGACAATAGCTTAAGGAAGTTGTTCCTCCCAACCAACTCCTAGAGAAGAGATAGATTGCAATTCTTAGGACCCCCGAGCTTGTCTCCTAGTCCTCCTAGTAGATTACTAGATGAGAGATGTAGTTCTGATATCCTCTACAATTCCACTGAGTGGTCAGCAGTATCCCAGCTCTGCTTATAGTAGTTTGAACTAAGATTAGAACAACTACACTAGTTCAGTATTTTTAGCACTTATCCCCTCAAACTTACTTACTTCAGCTAGTCCCCTCCATCTAATTCACATGTGCACTTCATTCACTTAGAATGATCACAAATACAGAATGAGTAGCCTCAGTTGTATTCAATGGGAAGTTTCACTCGCATGCCTAGGTATTTTGGGTGAGCTTTTACTTACTGAGCCACCTCCTCCTTTTCCACTTTCTTGGGGAATCCTGACAACATGAATAGGTAAGTTACCACTTGCAACAACTAGAAGTAGTTTGAGGATGTTGCCACATGTCAATCTACTCTCAACCCAGTCTCCCCCACCAAGTGACCAGTAAACACTCATTCAACAGCTTCCCTAAACTGTTGTCTCATATTTTATTTATTTATTAATAAAATATTCTGCAATACATTAAATTTCCCTTGACCCCACTTGGTCATTAATTACAAACTTTAACATAAAATATAACATAATGTTCCTCAATAACATAAAATTGTTTTGCAAATTGGGGCATGTGACATCAATTGGATGGTATGTCTAACACTGGTGTGAGCCATAGGATAATTATGCATATTCCATAAGACAAGCTTCATATTCTATTGGATATGTTCATATAGGTTTCAATTAGCATTCAGAGTGGTGGAATTCCAATTTGGTGGTGGGATCCTTGCATTTATTAGAGTGATACATTGTTCCATGTGATAGTGATGATTAGAATAGCACAGCAACAATAGTGGGATCCAGGAATCACTTAGTTCAACAATTTAGGATCTTGCATAGGGAAGAGATCTAACCATAACTTTTATTATTCTATCCCAGTGGAGCAATGGATTAGTTTCCTTAGTGTGAGACCATATGATGGATGGAGAGAATGTTTTCCCTCCATATTTATTGAGACTTCAAGAGGATGATTTTTTGACAATATTCAATGTAGCATTGGATTCAATAGGTGACCCATAGTATAAAAGAAATATTGTAGACCTAACTTTGATGGTTATTTAGGCCAATATTCATTCTGTTAGGTTCATCCTTTATAGATATTTCAGTTTGGATATCCAAGGGAGGACGATGTAGATGGAGTATGATAGTTGGATTATTATGATCACACTCATACAACAAAAGCATGTTGGTCCCTTATTGAGATTAGCATGGGATTTTGGACTTCCGATGCTATATAGTTCTGTTGAAATATTGTAACTTGGAAGAATATTCTAAATGTATTTTACTAATGTACGTTAAGGGATATGTCTTATTCTTTCATTAGGATGTTACTATTGTTTTTAGTCATCATAGAGTCATGGGGTATAACCTCCTTTGTAATTCAATTCAATCATACCGTGATGAATATAATATAATATTGTTTTGAGTATTCCTAGTTGAAGTCAGTTTAGATATTTTATAGGGGCCAACCTGTTAGGTTAAAATTCAACTGACAAAACGAGTAAAAATAAAGGAGCGATGTTCCTCATTTGAACAACGACACTCACTTTTGTATTGAGAATATGAGAGAGAAAGAGGGATACATACAACAAATGATGAGCTTTACATGTTTTGTGTTTTTATCTTATACATATTAACAAGGGAATTTTTGCTGGGTTTTTTTCCCCTTGAGGGTTTACCATGATAAATCTGTGTCTATCTTGTGATTGTGTTTCTTTGAGTAATTTTGCATGTGCTACTTTTGTAAATTTGGATTAAACATTAATGATATATACATAAGAATATGAAATCCTAACATGGTATCAAAGCTTGACTGAATATAACAACTTTCACAAGGTGAAACTCTCTCTCCTCTCCCTCTAGTAATAAATTAGGGTTTTCACAAAATTTGAGATTTTGAATATAATCTTGCATAGAAATTTGTGACCCCTATGGCACATCTATTGATCCCTATTTCAAATTTATTGAGTCAATGAATCTTCAGTAAATATAAACCCTAATTTGGCCATGAACTAGAAAAATGAAGAAAACCAGAACCTAGAAATCTACAGAAATTGAAATCTTGCGAGCAATTTTTGAAGGCTAAATATTTGGAATATTTATAATTAAAATGGACCAACCAACTCTCCTTAGTCAAGTGCATATCCTGGTAAGATCATCTTTTCATTTTGATAAATTTCAATTTTTAATGACTGTAGAGGGGACCACTTACCTCCTAAATGTCATCATGTAATTATATAGATTAGAGGATAAATGGATATTAATAAATGAGTAGTTGGAGCGATTACAACCTCCCCGACCTATCTCATAGTGTATAAATAAGCATCAAATATGAATACAAAGGTCGATTGGACGTCCCTTCCCAATATTAGTCTTTGATGGTTGTGTATGAGCATTTACTGCATGCTTGAATGTATGTGAAAGCCTAGCTTTCAACATCTGGTGCCGTTACCTCTTTCATGTGGTCTGGGTGACAGCAGTAGTGCATGGAAGCTAGATCGAACATGCAAAAGATAAAGATCATGAGGAGAAATAATCTCCACAAGAATCAAAGAAATAATAACGTTGCTCAATTATTGATGCACTGTTGAAGACCAAACAAGAAGCTTGCAAATAGGAGATCAACTATTGTGCCTCCATTTCAAAGATGTTCATGTAACAATCTACATAAAATATTTCAAATAATTCTCATACAGTTATAAAGAAAATATTTACAAGAAAAAAAATGGCAAGAACGGAAGATGTTGCTCGAGGATGAAGAATCTTTGCTCACTAGGGAATATTGAGCTATTGGCTGAATCAATGCACTATTTCATGGGAAATTCTAGTCGATAATGTGACTAAGAAGCTGCTCTCCATTTTTTCCTATGCTTGTCCACTACCCATAATAAGGAAATTCATTAGTATGAGGGAGCGTGTTTCCCAGCTAGTCTTTATTGATCGACCCAAGTGCGTATGATCCTTGTTCTTCGTCTTTATTGGTACCAAGCACATTTTCCTGCTTCTTATTAGGAGGTCTAAGTGAAGAATTAAAATATGTTACCAATGTAGCTGGGTTTTGGCTCTATACCCCTAAGTTCCCTTTAGTCATTCTAATGCTTTAGCCATGCAAGGAGCATCATGGTTCTGCTCATGGGCTCTGTGCACAGTCAAGTTGCCAACAGTAAAGGTCTCCCATTAATTCCACATGCACCGACCTATGTTACCTACCTCGACCGAAATCTTGTATGGCGTGGTATGGGGTTGATAGTAATTTGAGAACAAAGTCGATGCAACCTTGAACTGGGTGGATGTGAACCAGTTGGTGGAGAAGGAAGAGTTTGAGGACAAATTCAGAGAGTTGGAATCCACTTGCAATCCTATCATTGCAAAATTGTATAAGGATTAAGGAGGCGTGAGATTTCCTGGTGCTAATACTCATGGATAATATGGTCCCAAGCACTAATATTGAGGACAAAATGGAAGGCATTAAAAACATCTGAGCATGGAACTATAGGATTGTTCTCATTGTTAGGGAGAATGATCTTGATAAATACATCAAATATGAAGTTCCTAAACCACAAGAAAATAAAGCCAAGGAGAAGCACTAAAAGGATATAATCAAGGAAATGAGGATCATTGTTGATTCTATCAAAGATCATTTAATTCCACAAGTGTCATATAAAAATATACCAAGGAAAATGTATGATGTTCTTCACAAAATGTATGAGGGAAGGAACATCAACAAAAAGATGAATTTGAGAGCTCAACAGAATAACACTATTATGAGTAAAAAATAATCCATTCAAGATTAATTCACAAGGGTCTCCGAGTTCAAGGAACAACTATATGCTACTGGAGACTCCCTTGATGAATATGAACTAGTCATGAATTATCTCAATGGTCTCACTAGATGTTGGGAGTCATTCATACAGACTATGTATCTGAAAAAATAAAGTATGAAGTTTGAGATTGCATGGGAAGATTCAATCCAAGTGGAAGCTAGAGTAGTTAATAGAGACTCTCTACTTAAAGAAGCTAATCAATATCTAGCAACCCATACAAAAATAAGAAGACAACCAGACCTCAAGAAGGATCGTCAGAAGGAGTATATACCTCCAAAGAAGTTTCAATGGAAAAGAGAAATACCTCTGAAGAAAGACTACTCCAAATTTCAAAGGTACAATTGTCATAAGATATGACACATTGCAAGAGAGTTTCCATTGAAGAAGAACAAAAAATAAATACAGCATGCTCATCTAGCTGAAGATGAGGATGAAGAAGAAAAAATACCTCGAAAGAGACAAGCAAAAGAAGAAGATGTAGAAGAAGATGTACTATTCTCTACAGTCTTTGGGATTGTAATACCTAGAGAACATACACAACTTATTGATAGTGGTTCCTCAAATCGCATGATAGGGAAGAATCAAACTCTATCAAGACTTGAAGAAAATAACTCTCCTCAGAAAGCATCATTAGTTGATGACTATAAATATACCATCAAAGGAATTGGTGAATCAAGCTACAAGATTGAATCTAGAACCTCCATGAAGATTACAGAAGCACTATATTTACCAGGGTTGAAAAAGAACTTACTTTCCATCTCAAGATTATAAAAGAAAGGATATAAAATTGATTTTATAGATGGACAAGTACTTATGTGGAAAAAAGGAAATACAATTGAAGATGTCGTGGCCATTAGTGAAGAAGGGGGATTTTACAAACTCAAGGTACATCCAGAAACAACACTTATCCATGAGACCACTAGCTGAAGTGAACTATGGAATAGAAGGCTTTCTCACATCAACTACAAAGAATTACCCTATGTGATCAAGGGGGTGAAATTTTACCATATTTGAATATTGATTATGAATTTACTTGCAAATGATGTGCAAGAGGAAATGGCATCAAGAATCCATTTATGAAGATTGAAACAAGGACTAAAGGTACATTGGAATTAATTCATTCTATTGTATGTGGTCCTATTCCATCCACGTATTTAAGTTGATATGAATATTATGTCACATTTATTAATGAATATTCAAGAAATACATGGATATAATTCTTGAAGAGAAAGATCGGAAGTGTTTGGGAAATTCAAGGAATTCGAAGCCTTGATAGAGAACCATTTAGAAAGAAGAATCAAGACCCTTAGATCAGATAATGGTCGAGAATATAATTCAAAAGAAATCGAATCCTTCTGCAAAGAAGATGGAATAAAGAGGGAACAATCCCCTACAGAATGGTATTGGGGAAAGAAATAATAGAACCATTATGGAAGTAGTGAAGATAATGATTCATGATCAAGACCTTCCCATACATCTATGGCACGAAGAATCAAGAACAATTGTGCATGTGCATAATAGATTATCTCATAATCCTCTTGGATTCAAGACTCCTGAAGAAATGTATACAATAAACAAAGCTAAAGTTAACCATATTAAGATATTTGGTTGTCAAGTATATGTACATATTACAAAAGAGAAGAGAACCAATTTGGATCCTTCTGTAAAGAAGTGAATATTTTTGGATACTGTGAAGTCTCCAAATCCTTCAGGATATACATTTCAGGATTCCATCATATAGATATTAGTAGGAAAGTGACATTTTATGAAGAAACAACTCTTAACCAATCTAGAATATGCCATCTTGAAGATGTACATGAAGAGGATGCACCCCCTAGAAAGGTAGAATTTGAACCCTCTCCTGAAATAGTAGCATCAAAAGATCATGATATGCTAGAACCTTAGGAACCCCATACTATGTATATACCTAGAAAGAGAAAACTATTTTCGGTAAGAGAAATCATACAAGAAGAAAAGAAGTATGGAGCTCCATAAGACTTCACAAAAACAAGCAAGAGATCAAAGTCATTCTATAGTTATGTAGCTTTGATGTGTTCTATTGTAGATAAAGAACCCACCAGCTATGAGGAAGATGCAAAAAATAAATAATGGGTAGAAGAAACGATGGAAGAATACTAGTCAATAATGAATAATTATGTTTGGGATATAGTACACAAACCAAAAAACAAGAGTGTGGTATCTTCCAAGTTGATCTACAAGATAAAACATGCAACTAATAGAAGTATTGAAAAATACAAGGAAATATTTATGTCTTGAGGATTTTATTAGAAAGATGGGATTGATTATAAACATACATTTTATCCAATATAAAGGTACACTTCCATCAGAACCATCATGGAACTTACTTCCATGATGAAGTGGAATCTACACGATATGGATGTAAAGACAACCATCCTAAATGGTGTGATTGAGGAAGAAGTATACATCGAACAACCACAATGATTTGAAGTTGAAAACAGATTGACCCATGTATGCAAGTTGAAAAAAGGCGTGCTGTATGGACTGAACCAAGCTCCTAGAGCATGGTATGTAAGAATAGATACTTTCTTGACAAGCTTGGGATTTACCAAATGTAAATATTATCCTAACCTTTACCTTAATTTTATGGATGATGAACCTATCATACTATTACTATATTTGGATGATCTATTTCTGACAGGAATGAGAAACAGATTACAGAAAGAAAGAAGAAGCTTGTTGAATAATTCGAGATGAAAGATCTTGGATTGATGCACTATTTCCTTGGGTTGGAATTATGGCAGAGCCTAGAAGGAATCATTCTGAACCAGGGAAAGTATGCAGTGGAAATATTGAAATGATTTGATATGTTGGATTGTAAATCCATGGCCACACCCATGGATACCAACCTGAATTTTTATATGATGAATCATCAGAGTCAGTGGATGTGACTTAGTAGAGATATATTATTGGGTCATTGATATATCTGATGAATACCAGGCAAGGTATATGATTTTTTGTGAACACCCTAATTCAGTATCTAGCTAAACCTAGACGGGTTCACATGATAGTTGCAAAGCATGTGATTAGAGAGGTACCTAAAAGGTACGATATAATTTGGACTATACTATGATAGGGACCATGAATTTATATTGTATGGATATACGGATTCAGATTGGGCAGGAAGTTTTGTAGATAGAAAGAGCATGTCAGGTGGATGTTATGATTTGGGATCTGCCATGATCTCATAGTTTAGCAAGAAACAGTTGAGTGTTTCTCTCAGCATGACTAAAACATAGTACATAGAAGCTTGCTATGCTATTTGTGAAGCGATATGGCTTCAGAAGCTGATATCAGGTCTAATTGACATGGATTTGGATACCACAACAATTCTATCTGACAAAAAGAGTTGTCTAAAAATGATAGAGAATCCCATGTTCCATGATAAATCATAGCTCATAGAAATCTGATATTTTTATAGAAGGGATATGGTATACAAGCGAACTATAAAGATCTAGTATGTGAGTATCGATGAGCAAGTTGCTAATGTGCTGATAAAGCTTATATCTATAATAAAGTTTGAATACTTCAGTGACAAGCTTGGTGTATTCTAAAAAGAATTTCCTTGCAAGGAGGAATATAGATGATGATATAGATTCTTCCTCATAGGGAGGAACAATGATCATGGTGAAGAATTTACTTGCAAGGAGGAATAATGATAATGATTTTACAGGCCTTCCTTGCATGAAAGAATAATGATAATATGAACCCTCCTCATAAAGGGGAGAAGATTGATGATACGAACATCCCTAGAAAGGGGGGGTGATTGTTGCACCTAAAAAATCCACTAGTACCTGACGACCCTTCAAAAACCATGCCTTGAGTTTCCTTTGGTAATTTTTTTCCACCTTGAAGTTGATCGATGCCTTTTCTTAGTTATGATAGAGCGTCGTCGGTGCTCTGTCCTATCGATAAAAGCACAAAACTCTCTTTGTCTATTGGAAATAGGCATCGTTAGCGCTCTTCCTTCTAGAGTAAGAAGCACTGGCACTATTTCACCTTAAGCCAAGTGTGTCGATAGACCTAAAACATGAAAAAAAGGTTCTAGAATCTTCCTTGCAAAATCCTCCATGGAGTTAGTTCCTACTAGCTAGGGAGAGGTCGCATTCACCTTCCTCACATGTTTGGAGCACCTCCTATCCATTCCCTGAGTGAATCTCATGTAATTTGTCTTATAAATTAATCCTTCATGGAGTGAGTGAAAAAAGGCCAAAGAAAGCACCCTTATGTTGTTGAACTGAGATATGGTTTAGAGGAAAGATAGAGTGAGCTTGTGTGTGAAGAGATTGTTGTAAGTTTGAATGATTGTAGATATGTTGTGGAGGATAAAGATAGAAACATCAAGGCTTTATGGTTGTAAATTTACTCTCTTTTATTATTAATACAAAAGTGTTCCCCTTTCCTATATTTAACGTGTATAAATATCAATTAAATGGTGTTCGAATCCTTGATCACTAAAATAGATGATTGATTTATCATGATCATATCATGTTTTTCTTTTGTATTTTTATCTCTTTTACAGGTACCGAATATTACAAGAAGGACTTTGGAGCAAAGAAAAAAAGTATTCAGATATGAGGTATGAGTTTAGTTTCATGTTTATCAAATTGATTATCTAGGGAAAAGATATGTTGTTGTGTTTCATTTTTGCTACACTTGCATCATACAGGGTAGAGGAAAAAGTGATGTCCACACCAGCTGAAAAATTCCTTGAAACTAAATTGGAAACCATACTAAGGATAGCTTAATCCATCTAGATCTTAGACATATCTGGTCAGATCTAGAGTAGATCCAATTGGATCTACAACTGTTGGTAACTTTTGCACTTATGAATTTAAATTTTCTTCCTTAGCTCATTTCATATGATAAGGTGAGTGATCCATCTTGCTCGCTCCTTTGTTAATTGCCTCTATTTGGAAGTTACTTTTACTTCTGTCAATTGGACTCATTCCAATTTTTTGGTTTCTTGTGTAGATATTTACTTTTTCCATCCATAGATCTATCAGTGCACTTAGATTTACCCAACATAGCATCGTTGCCTCATAGGCGCATCCTACCTCTTGGAATTGAACATCGTCAGTGCCTTTTTGCAGATTACACAGATCACCATCAATTCCTTGTTGCAATGGACAAAAAGAGCCAATACCCATACAATGCTCTGGTGCATCATGTTTCTCTACACCAAGGTAAGTCATTACACTATCCACATTTTGATTTTTTTTTATGTTTTTGTTTCTATGAGAATTTATAGTGTGTTTTTCTTGAGTGCTTGATTGCTGATTCTGGTGGTTTTTACAATCTGATTCTCACTTGTTGAGCTCATTTGGAAAACATTTATTTCCTCTTTTTGTAAAGAAGTCATACTGAGAAAGGAATTGTGTGAAAGATCACTTTTGGATTTTTTTATTTATTAGTGTGGTCCATTCTCTGAAAGGTTTATGTTGAAAAAGGAAATATGTAGCCTATCTTAAATCAGTTTATTTCAAGCTTCTTTATGTCCTTGATGTTCATAATTACATTTGAAAATACAAAAGCAAGATAGCTATCTTGCGTTATTTCTGCATAGGAAAGTTTATTTCTTGGCTTGCATGAGTGATTTAGACAAGTAGATATTTTTTTTTGCGATTGAGTAGATTTAATTTTGATAATTACATGATTAATTTCTTTTCTTAAATAACAGAATTAGAGTTCTTATTGGTGAAAAGTTTTATATTTGAAGAATTATTTGAAGAATTGCTTCTTAGGTCTTGAATTGAGTTGGTGAAAGTAGCATTCAATTTGTGTGTTTTTTGAAGGAAAAAGAAATAGTCTCTTCCCTACTCTAGATAGTTCTCTTTGAAGAAAAGAATTTGCATCACATATAGATTAAAATTTTCATTTTGAAAAAATACACGTCACAAACTTTGACTAACCATCTAGATAAAATAAAAGGTAGCTTTAGGATAAATTTTATAGTAATTTGAGCTATAGGATAGAGACGTGTTATGCCGTCTTTAAACATAGTAGCTGTCTTTACATGCTTGCATTGCATCCTGAGGTATGCGTATCATCAGTATATAGAATGGTCTTCCATGTACCCTTGAGATATATCGAAAGTTACTTCACGTACTTGATTGTATATTGGAGGGAACCTTTCAAATGATTGTGCATTAAAAAACACTAATATGGATTTGAGCTCCCACATACTTAGTGTATATCAAGAGACCCTAATAGGATTCCCAAGCCATGTAATAAAATCCATTTGGGAATCTTGTTGGAGAAATACACTGAGAACAACAATCAGGGAGCTACTATGCACGTGTCATCCAAGTAATCGGGTGTTCAGGAAAGGGTACAGTCCCCATCCTCCTTGTCAAGTTTCACTCTTGGACCGTGTGGTATATCATGAGTTGTGACAACTTGACAATCCTAGTGAGAGACCTACTATATTGAGCCCATCCTGTCATTTAAGTCTTCTTGTAGTCTTAGTTTGTGTAAGTTTGTTTGTGTGTGTCTTTCTTCTTTTTGACCTAGGGTAGAAAAATTCAGCCATCACCCTAGCTGAGCAATTTGCAAGGTGTTCTTATCGATTGCAGGGTTTACCACCTGACTCTCCTCCTGCTTTGGAAGGACACGAAGGTGAAACCATGGAACGACCAACTTCTACTGATGCTCATATAGAAAATACTTCAGATACTAAAACTAGAGAATATTTCTTTGTTTATGATAATCCTTTGGTCCAACTACCTCCTATGGATGACCCACCCTTTTGATTTTTGATGGAGGGTCAAGCCATCTAATCCAACTGAACATTCAATCACCCACCTGATGAAACCGTAGGAGAAAAATATGGTCCAAATGATCCTTTCTGGATAACCTCCCTAGGACAGTCCATTGTTGATTATGGAACTACTAGAACTAAACCAGAGCCATTTATACTTTCCCATTTAAGGAGACGCCTCGAGAATGCTCGGTCAAATGAAGAATTTTTTTGAGAGTCTATCGAGCATTTTCGCCAATGCACAAAAGAATTGAAAAATGATGAAAAGTTGAGGACGAGGAGTATTTATCCTTTTCCCAGTCCTTCAAGAATACCCCGCGTTGGTATCATGCCCTGTCACCACCTCAAGTAGCTCTTCTTCCAGAGTTACCGAGCCAAAATTTGGTTACTCAGAATCTAGTGCACACCCCAACTCCTAGTAAAAATATAGTCCAAACCCCCTCTCCTAGTCAAAATTTCGCATCATTTTTTACCCCTATAATAGTTTCTACACTTTTGGGGCATTCCCAAGTACAAGTTCCATCATCTACCTGAGGGCCCATTTCTAGTATGGGGAAAAACTTACCAATGGGACCACCAGCAGTGAACATTTTTCCTCCTCATACCACTATGGTTGTACCTCCTATTGACCAAGGAGGATCCTCATGGGTCCAACCTTCGGTTACTCCACTTTCTTAGGGATATACTTATCCTGGGAATCAAGCACCTACGGTTCCTCAAGATTATCAACCAGCAGCATTGGCTATAGTCTATCACAGAATTCCCTACCATAGAAATGTGTTTGTCCCTTGTGGACAATTGAATTGGTCTAATATCCCATCTTACAGAGGAAATTTCGTAAAAAATGTTGGAGGGTATGGAGCCCCACCACTTGGAGAACCCCAGAGAGGACCAGAAGGAACTGGAGGACCTAGAGAGTCTAAAGGATCTGGAGGATCCATAGGACTTAGTCAACCATATCGAGGACCAACACCTGGAGGCCCACCACCCGGAGGAACACCATCTGGAGGACCCCCACCTAGAATCTCACCATCAAGAGACCCACCACCTGGAGGACCACCTTATGGAGTTCCACCATCTGAATGACCCCCACCTCAAGCACCCTCACCCAGGGGACCACCACTGCCACCTCCTCCTGGAGGACCACCACCACAACCACTACTTGGAGGCCCATCTCCCTCAGGTGTCCACCATCTGGTGGACCTTCTAGTAACCAATCACCAAATCAACTCGATTCGAGGGCATTTTCTATCACCATTTATCAATATTCCTATGGTCCTACTGGAATGCAAATTCCATTCCAGTATTACCAATATCCTCAACCCAATCAACAATTTCCATTTCTGGCTACATTAGATCTACCATATTTGTCCAGATTGATTAATGACCCTATACACCACGATCCCTCCTACTCGTCCATTCCCCTCAAGTTACCTTTGGATATACCAAAGTTTAACGAAAAAACGGGTGAAGACCCTAACAACCAGGTGATGAATTTTCATCTACGGTGTTCATCAAATTCTCTGATGGACAGTTCGATCCGTTTACGATTATTCTAGAGAACCCTAACAGGAGTTGCTGCAAAATGGTATATAGAGCTAGGATGACACTCTTTCTGGCATTATAATGCTTTAGCAATGCCATTTCTAACTCATTTTTAGCTACCAATCTGATATGAGACAAGTACAAACCTATTAACCATGATTTGATCAACTACTTCAATGCGTATCCTTGATCACATCCATGAATGGAAATGAAGACATAGGTTAATCAAGGCTTCTATTCCCGACCAACTACTTGTTTATTGGTTCACAAAATATTTACTCCCCCCTATTCCTAGAGATGTTTCCATGGGAGGTGTTGTTATAGAGGATAAATCTATTAGATGTGTTGATTAATTACACTTGGTTTATTCTCAATAACATACTATGTATGATTTAATTCCACATGATCCTTGTCGCACATCAGACCCTTCAAGACCTCCAACTGAACTACCTGCTGATTGCATCCTTGGTTCACTTCAAATCCAAATGACTACAAAAAATACCAAGAAGCAAACTCAACCCACCGCACTAGTAAGTCAACCAAAACCACCCCCCAAAACTGTACCCCCTCATGTTACTTCCATTGAGGTAAATGTAGTTCAGTCCACTAAATCTTGAGTTGGAAGAAAGAAAGGTAAAAAAAACCGAAAAAAATCGACAATCAATAGGAAGGTAATAAACCACAAAATCCTAATGTCGATTCCAAAAATAAGAGAAACTTAAAGTAGCCATGCCTTATATGCGGAGGTGATTATTTCACCAAAGAATTTCCTCATCGAGAGGAAGTTAACAAGTTTTTTGAAAGTATACCTACCCCGACAATTCTTATGGACCCTTTCCATACTCAACAACAATTGATTGATCATCAATATTTACATGGGCCTTCTTCATCCATTGATGAGTTAAAAATGATGTTAAGTGAAATGATTAACCTAAATTCAAGAGGACATAGTGATGACCGCCCTTAAGAGAATATACCCGATGAGGTTCCATCTGAAAAACGTTTAGCTTCCACCCCCCTCCAAGCAATGGTATTCGCATCGAAAAACCTCTACCTGATGCAATTTTTAGACTACCCAAGAGTACACTTTGTAAGTCCATTATAAATCATAATGCACGTACTATCCAACAGTATAAAATTGTAGAAGATTTTTCCCAGGAATAATGCACTATGTCGGCCCTAGAAGTACTCCAAACTTGTCCCACACAACAGAAAAAATTGCTAACAACGCTTGAAGCTATGGATACTGAGAACAGTAACATCAACACTTTCAAACTGGATGACTTTAAAACTAGGCTCTCACATCAATTAGATTTCCTATTAACTACCACATTAACTTGAAATAATATCCATCATACTATATTAGACGAGGGAGCCTCGACTTCGGTCATGTCCCTGCCTCATTGGAGAGCCATTGGTTCTCCTGAGATTAATCATTCCTACTACACTCAAGGAATTTGATGGTCATGGATTTCAACCATATGGATTACTAGCCTCTCTCTAGGTAGAAATGGGGGGAAAATAAGTTTCCATTCATACTAATGTCATTGATGGTCCTTTGGATTACAACCTACTCCTAGGTTGCAACTGGTTCTATTCTATGTAAGTTATAGCTTCGTTTGTTTTTTGGATTTTCCAGTTCCCATTCTAGGGAAGGATTGTTACGATAGATTAGTTAGATTTTATTACACCTAATTTGGTTACAAATGATGCAAAAAACATTAAACTTCTTACTACCCCATAGTATCATAACATCGGAGTAGGACTCATGAAAGTATCTTCTCTCATGGGATTCTTTCTTTTATCAAATCTTCCTCCCACCTCCTAGACTACATCCATAAATAAGATCTCTACCTCTATCACAGATAAAGGAAAATGCATTGCTGGATGAACATCACTTAGTCCTTTTGAGGAATTTCACAATGCCATTCAGACCATCGATGACACCACCATCAACAATCATTTGTTGGTGGCCTCAGATTCATACCACCTACCATATTGGATAGACACCCCCTTCACATATCAATATTATCTTTTCTATACATTTCCCTCTGATGAATGCATCATGCAAATTATGTCACTGGAAGAGATTACTTGGAAAGAGCATCACCATAGATATTATTTCCTTCCCCCTTTCCATGTGGTAGAAGAGCAATTTGCATCCAGTATTTCATCTGATATCATCACCAATCCTTAGTCCCCAACCCTCATCCATGGATTCGAATCTGAGAGAAATTTATGCAATATTAGAAAAACCATTTTGGTAGATATATAAGTGAAACCCGATGTTTCAGAGATTATTTAGATAAGACAAAATTATTCACCTTTAGAGGTTCAGTCATATACGACCGACCTTAAGGAATTTAGAGATGTCTTTGGTTGGAATTACGATAAAATGCTAGGGATTGGCCCCTCCATTGTTGTCCATGAGATTAAAACCTACCCTTTTTCAAAGCCAATTCACCAAAAACTATGCGAGGTTCATCCAAAAAAATCAACAAGCATTAAGGAGGAAGTTAAAAAACTTCTTAGGATTGGTTTCATTTACCCCGTTCCCTTGAATTAATGGGTGTCCAATATAGTTCTCGTGAACAAGAAGTAGGGTAATATTAGGGTTTGTATCGATTTTAGGGATTTGAATAAGGCTTGTCCAAAAGACAATTTCCCTACCCCCGATTTCGATCAAATTATCAATAACTGTGCTAGAAGTGTCATATTTTCATTCATGGATGGATTCTTCAGCTATAATTAGATTGAAATTCTCTGTTTAGGTCAACATAAGGCAACTTTCATATTCCCATGGGGGACCTTTGCCTACCACAAACTCCCGTTTGGTTTAAAAAACATCGGAGATACATTTCAATGCACTGTGTCATATGTTTTTCATGATATCAAACATGTTGTGGAGCCCTATCTCCATAACCTGCCTACTCATTCCAAGAAGCAAGACCTTCATGTTGATCATCTAAGAGCTATTTTTCTTAGATGTTGTCATTTCAACATTCGTTTGAACCCCCACAAATGTGTTTTCTTTGTCGAAACTGCCCAATTTCTTGGATTCATCATGTATAAGGATGGTATTCATATTGACGCTTTAAAGATTGAATCCATCCTGGCTCTACCTGCTCCGACCACTGTAACAAAAATCTAAAGTTTGAAAGGGAAGGAAAATGTTTTATGTTGTTTCATATTCAACTATGGAGAAAAGACACATGGTTTCATGCGGCTATTATAAAAGGACACTCTTTTTGTTTGGGATGGCCTAGAGCAACATGTGCTTAACAATCTAAAACATGCTCTTACACTTGCACCCATGTTTCCACAACCTAATTATATAAGGGATCATTCTCTGTATGTGGCTGCATCCTTGTTGACCATTAGTATGGTCCGATTTCAAACTAACGAGCATGACCAGGAACATGTGATCTACTACGCTAGTAAGAGTCTTCTTGACTCTGAAACCTAGTACTCGCATGTGGAGAGACTCTCTCTGGCCATGATGATCACAGTGCAAAATTTTTGTTGCTACATCTTAGTCTACAAAGATACAATTTACGTAGATGAAAACCCCATGTATTATGTCTTGACTCATTAGGTACTTGGGGGAAAATACTCACGTTGGATCATTATCCTCCAGGAGTTTGAGCTACAATTTTCTAAAACCACTTCGAAGAAGTCACTTGTTTTTGCTGAGTTCATGTGCGATCTTCCTTGTGTCACATGGTTTCCTTGGTTGAATCCCTAGCTAATGATGTCAGGGATATTAGGGTTTATCTAGAATTAGAATTAGCTGTTCAACAATTAAACCGAGTCTACACTGCTGAGAACTCCCTACTCCTTCATACCTTCCCAACTGTTAGGTTCTTAGAAAGGTCTTTTGATCAATTCAAGTATCAACATATTTCGATACATTTGAATACTGTGGCACATTCCTTGGCTAATTTTTTCCTAGATTGGTACATTGCTCATAATTAAAGTTCAATATAACATAAAATAACATGCATTTTAATTCATAGGCCTGGAAAACATTCACACGTCATAGTTTTTGCACACACATCTGTAAATAATGTTTTTCATATATATATATAAACTGTGAAGCTAATATACAAAAATGGAATGAAGCATTGAGCTTTCAAATCCCTCAA
The DNA here is from genome assembly GCA_001517045.1 of Pseudotsuga menziesii. Taxonomy (NCBI): domain Eukaryota; kingdom Viridiplantae; phylum Streptophyta; class Pinopsida; order Pinales; family Pinaceae; genus Pseudotsuga; species Pseudotsuga menziesii. The sequence continues at coordinate 1,003,037 of LPNX010538503.1, forward strand.
AGTCCAGGACTATCATCAGTTCAAAATATACATATACAGGGAAAAAATTGAATCTTTGAAGCTTTCATTTTAAATACGTATACAAAAAGGTGGAAAGTCCCTATAGACTAGTCATGATGGTGTTGCTCATGGTAGCATATAACGGCTTGATTCACTCTATGGAGTATCCTAGAAAACCATCTCGAGACTCCTACAGTATGACGCTTGTAGTGCCTGGGTAGGTCATCAGTGGAGACATCGGGAATACCTGCAGTAAAACACTGTAGGTTCTCCTAGATATCTCTAAGCTCTTGATCAGCCTCAGAGTGATGAATCACCATGTCTCTAACTGCTACCCACCTCTCAATAGGGGATGCTCTAGCTCAGTGGGAAGGTCCAATGTTTGCATAAACCATTTTCACTTATCTCAGCATTACAATATAAAAATTGAATAAAATAAAAAAATTAAAAACACAATTGATAGTATATTTCTTACCTCATTCATCCCACTCATCTCCCTCTAGTAGTAGAAGCTCTGGATCCCCACGGAAGTCTACCCCTTGTAGGCATAATCCTCGATCATAAGTAACTAGTTCCTAAACCAATGAAAGAAAACTGATCCGTAGATCACCTTGGAACTCCCTCCACCATGATAGTCCATGACAATGACCTATATAAGCATCTTAGGACCCTTAATATAAAACCTGCTCATGGCCACCTAGGGTCTCATTTAAGGTACCCTATGTAGGATGAAGGATACTAACACAACTCCATAGCCAAACTACTTGCGATGCCCCTGTTTTCTCTTGTTCAACTAATCTTTTAGGGTGACTAACATACCCTTGTACTAGCTAACGATTGTAGGTTCCACACACTCTAGGGAATATAGCATGTGTTCCCTAGTGGTAATGTGGGAAGATTTGGTCCCAACAACTTTCCCGATGGTATAAAATACTGTCCTCAAAAGACAGTCCACTATATATTGGATAGTGAGCTTCCTATATTTGTCATGCATCCCAAATGAGCAATACCTATGAATCAAGTCATCCAGGGAAAAATCACCACCCCGTGGGCCGAATAAAACCACTTGTCCCCCTCTTCGAGACAACCTAATCAGAAAGTATATGTCCCTGATGTCAATAGTTAGTGTATGGGTCTCAACCAGAAAATGATGTTGATAGAGGTCCCACATATCAATGATATACTCCAAGATACGGATATAGGATTTCATGTCTGTCACCCTAAAGTATTTAACTAACCCATAGTTCAGAAGGACCTCTATAGTGGTCGTGAACCTGACAGCTTGGAAATCCTCCATTTCTTGCTCGGGATCCTTCCATATTACCATCATGAGGATACTTCTTGCACCTAAAAAAATTTGTGAACACACATTAAAACTCACATTATAGGTGGAGGAAGCATACAAAACAATTTTTGATGGATGAAAATGAGGAATTTTGAGTTTACCCTAGTTGCGACGCTTTTTCTCTGCGTAGACAGAGTGCCCGCTAGTTTTGATAGATCCAAACAAAGCACCTACGATGCCTCTGTCCCAGGAGTACAGAGCACCACCCTTATATTCTTTTATCGGTTGTGCACCGAGTGCCTACAGCGCCCTTGTCCCAGTGTGATAGATAACCTTCGCTCTTCCGAGTGAAAAAAAATAGCGCCGCCCAACGCGCGTTTTCAATTTGGAAAATGTCCAAGACCCCCCAAATTATGGTCGAAAAACAAGAAATAAAATCATGAATACGAAGGGAATGATACTGGCATTTACCTGGTTCAAGCGGCTCAAGAAACTATGGAACGTAGCACCCGGAATCATCAAACAAATCTTTGGTCCTTTTTCTCCAACTCCACTTTCTCCAAATGGTAAAAACTTTTTACTATTGGCTTCTATTTATAGTAATTTTGGACCTTTCACATTATTGTTTAATTAGTAATTGTTTTAATTCCAAAATTACTTTAATACTATGGATTTGATTATTTGTTTCATATAGTTTTATAATGGAGTTGGATTTAATATATTTTTTAAGCTTCCAGGTCAAATCTATACGGCTCGTGGCTATGATTTAAGCTCTTTTTTTCTTTTTCATGCTTAGAGTAGAAATGAAAAAATACTGAGTGTATTTTACACTTTTCACATGCTCATTAACTAACCAGTAAAAGAGTGTCGATTCCACTTTTGCTACATTTTTAGGCTAGTAAAAAATGGCTTTTGAAAAAGATAACCCGTTACAGAGTTAAGCTATTTTCAATCTCCTTAAAAACACAAAAGGATTGCCAAGCGAACTTGTTACGTTCACACTTGTAAAAGTATCAAAATGGCCGACTAGTCGGTGGTATATTATCTCTCTTTCATACTAATTAGGGATATTTACGAAAAGGGAACACTCTGGTTGATATCAGCTAGGAGAGTTCTCTCAAGCATTACTTTATACTTTTTACAGGTCTTAGGGACTACATTTACAAAAAAGGACATTTTCGAGTCTCCTTGTGTTTTCGTTCAGACTCTCTAAACATGAACGATACTAAGTTCACTTTCATCAGACTCATCAAATCAAATGATGAAGGACCCTTCCTCGAAACAAAATCCTCCTTTCTTAGGTTTGTAAAACATGTGAGAATGGAATCATTGCTTAATGACCTATAACGAGTGTTTTTTACCCTCTTTGAACTCGTAAAAACAAAAAGAGGTTCTTAGCCTTCAATATGGGGCAACTAAGGGAAAGGGGAATCATTTTCATTTGTAGTTATGGCAATTTACAGTCCACCTTTGAACATGGAAGCTGTCTAAATTTGCATATTTGGAAAAAATGGGTATTCAGCTTGTCTTCGAGTCAATTAACTTTCGTGAGTCACTTGAATCCTTTGAGTCAATTCAAAGAATTCATTGTATGATTCCTTGCATTACATTTGTTTTTTATCTCTTCAATTCAATGTTTCCAAGTCATTAGTCGTGCCACCAATTGTTCAAAGGATGTCTCTTATGAAATTTAACTCATTAGTAATTATACCTTCCGGTCATGTCTGACTCAGTTTCATGGTTGTCTCATCGCTTCAAAAATCAAATTTTGTTCCATGTTTCATTTCGATGATGGGGGAAACATCATGGCCCTCCTTTGATGAGTCTAATCCTGTTGACTTCAGCACATCATCCAGGAACTAGATTTAGAAACCTAGTCAACTACTTTGAAGGCCGCATGCCTCAATGGAAAGTTTCCTCACTTTCAACAGTAGGTTTTCATCAATGACCTATAATTGAAATATTCTATCAAGTGTTCGACTTCAAAACATCTATTCACAGATGGGAGAATGTACTGAGATACCTTGGGGATCATTGACATCAATGGTTATTTCCCTCGCTATTGTTAATAGTATACATCAATGATTGGTAATCAAGTGTTTTATACCATGTTCAACATAAAGTCATTCATTCACATGGTTAGAATCGTATTGGTCAGGGATTGGAATGAAAACCCTCAACAGTTAGGCATAATCAACAAAATTTCCTATCCTCAGGTTGTGATGGAGTATTATTTGAAGTATTCACACAGATCCACATCGTATGTTTGGCGGTTGTGTTCAGTGCTTGAGGTCAAATAACATGGATCTACTTTGTATGTTCCATAGCCATGTTCCACCTTCTAGATCATTTGTTCATGGATATACAAAGTATTGTTGGTATCCATGACATGGTCATCATCATGGATTTGTAGTGTATTGGTATGCAACCATGGTTGAGTCAGACAAGTCCGTTATTTTTCTTATGTCAGTTGTGAGGTCATCTCTTATTTCCTCTGATACTGGATTAATGTATAGAAAAGTATCTTGCATATCACTTCCTTTTAGCCTCATACTTTGGCGGGCATTCTGTTGCACCTAAAAAAATACCCTAGTGCCAGACGAACCTTCAGAAAGCATGGTATAAGTTTCCTTTGGCAATGTTTTTCCACCTCTAGGTTGATCAACGCCTTTTCTTAGTAATGACAGAGCACCAATGGTGCTCTATCCTCTGGATAAAAAAGCATTGGACCCTATTTTTCTATTGGAAATAGGTGTCGTCGGTGCTCTTCCTTTGAGAGTAAGAAGCACCGACAGAGTTTCACCTTAAGCCAAGCGTGCTGGTTGACCTAAAACATGAAAAAAGAAGGTTCTTTAAGCTTCCTTGATAAATCCTACATAGAGTTAGTTCCTACTAGCTATGGAGAGGTGTCATTCATCTTCCTCACTTGTTGGGATCACCTCCTATCCATTCCCTAAGTGAATCTCATGTAATTTTTCCTATAAATTAATCCTTCACGGAGTGAGTGAAAAACAACGAAAGAAAGCGCCCTTATTCTTTTGGACTGAGATCTGGTTTAGAGGAAAGATAGAGTGAGCTTGTGTGTGAAGAGATTGTTGTAAGTGTGAAGGATTGTATATCTGTTGTGGAGGATAAAGCTAGCAATATCAATGCTTTATGCTTGTAACATTACTCTCTTTTATTATTGATATAAAACTGTTCCCCTTTCCCATATTAAATGTGTGCCAATATGATTTAAATGTTGTATACTCCTTGATCACTAACATAGATGATTGATTTGTCAGAATTCTCTCATGTTGTGCTTTTGTTTTTTGATCTCTTTTACAGGTACTGAATATCACAAGAAGGACTTTGGAACAAAGACAACAAGTACTTATATTTGAGGTATGAGTTTGGTTTCATGTTGATCAAATTGATTATATAGGGGAAGTATATGATTTTGTGTTCCTTTTGTTCTACATGTGCATCATACATGGTAGAGGAATAAGTGGTGTCCACACCAGCTGCAAAACTCCTTGAAATAGTGGTGATGAGACTATCATCGATGATGGGATGGAAGTGATGTTCTAGTACAAAAGAGGCCAAGTGCGTTTGTAGATGCTGACAAGGTCTGACATTCACTTGTCGATGATAGTATCCTCTTTCGAGGATAGTTTTGTGGACAACAACACTATGCTATTGAGAGTGGGCCTAGCCCTTACCAATTGAGGATGATCCTACAGATGATACTTTTGCATGGAGAGTGTACCTACATTAATTTGTATATGTCATAGAATAACACTCGCTTTGGAGTGGTACTAGCTTTAACAAGCTGGGGATGGTCTACAATGAGTCCTCATAGGTGACAGGTTCTACATTCATTTCCAAATGAGCTCTGTAGTTGCAAATGATAATCTCACATGGAGAGTGTTCCTGCATTCATTTGTAGATGGTGCAGTATAGAACTCGCTTGGGAGTTGTCCTAGATTTAAAAGGATGAGGATGGTCTACGATGAGTCCTCACAAATGAATGGTCCTGCATCAAGTTTCGAATGAGATCTGCAGTTGCAGATGATACTCCCACATGGAGAGTGTTCCTACATTGAATTTTAGATGTCATAGTATAACAATCACTTGGTCATGGTCCTAAGTTTAACATGCTAAGGATGATGTACGATGATTCCTCATGGACAATAGGTCTTGCATTCAATTGTGTCAGAGATATGTAGTTGAAGATGATACTCTTGCATGGAGAGTGTGCCTACATTAACTTTTAAATGATGTAGTATAACACATGCTTGGGAGAGGTCCCAACTTTAATAAGATAAGGATGGTCTACATTTAATCCTAAACGCAGTTGTAGACGACCAGTCCTGCATTCATTTATGGACAAAATCTACATTCATTTGTAGATGATGTGGTCCTTCATTCATTTACGGATGATCCAGCTAGTCGATACTATGGACCCTCCTCAATAAGGGGGGTTATGATGATGAGGATTGCATAATCCTTGGACCTATGTCCTAAAGTGATAGGGATTGATCATCCCATAAACAGATCATGTGGACTACAGGTATTGTTGCGAAAAAAGATCGAGAAGATCGAAGTGCTGCTACAAAGGATTGAACAAATCGAAGTGTTGCTGAAAAGGATCAAGAAGATCAAAGTGCTGCTACAAAGGATCGAAAAGATAAAAGTGCTGCTATAAAGGATAGAGAAGATCAAAGTACTGTTGCAAAGGATTAAGAAGATCAAAGTGTTGCTATAAATAATGAAGAATATTGAAGTGCTGTTGCAAAGGATTTAAAAGGTCAAAGTGCTACTCCAAAGGATAAACAAGATCGAAGTGATGCTACAAGGGATTGAAAGATTGAAGTGTTGTTGTAAAAGATCAAGCGATTGAGTGTTGCAGAATATGAAGACTCAGTGTTCTAGAATATGATGTTCTAGTCCTAAAGATATTGGATATATTCTAGTAACTGTTCGAGTTGCTGATGATTACTAAAAAATTCCTATGATGTATAGATGTATCACCTTGATACTATTGAATATTCTCTCTCGTTACTCCTATACTTAATGATGTTGTTGTTAGTTAATACCCTTCTCGTTAAGGGGGACTATTGAAATATTGTAACTTCAAAAAATATTCTAAATGTATTTTACTGATGTACCCCAAGGGAGAAGTCTTATTCCTCTGTCGGATTGTTACTGTCGTATTTTTTCATCATAGAGTCATGAGGCATAACCTCCATCGTAAGTCGAGTCAATAGTGCCCTAATGAATAAAATATAATACTTTTCTGAGTCTTCCTAGGTCAAGTTTCCCCAGATAGTTTAGTGGGGCTGACTTGTTAGTTTAAAATTCAAGTGACAAAAAGAGTATAAATAGAGGAAACATGTTCCTCATTTGAAAAGAGACACTCACTTATGTATTTCACATAGGAGAGAGAGAGAGAGAGAGAGAGAGAGAGAGAGAGAGAGAGAGAGAGAGATACTAGGAAGGAGGAGGATTCCCTGTTTTGAGGTTCTACCTTAGACATCTTATACATAGGAAGTTGTGTTCGGTTTCCTTCCCCTTGAGGGTTTCTTGAGATAAATCAATGTCTATATTGTGATTATTTTTCTTTAAGTGGTTATGCATATGCTATTGTTTTGAATTTGGATTAAGCACTAATGATATCTAGCTAAGCAGATGAAATCTTAACATTTTCATCATAAGACTTGGAGGTGAGAGTCAATTTTGGAATTTGTGTTGGACTTCTAAAATGATCAATATTTTGAATTAATATTTATGAAACTTTTGGGTTTTTTCTAGCCATTTTTTTGGAAAATTAGATTTATTTATTATATATACATAATGTTAATTTTTTTTGGAATTTATTGTGTTACTCTCTTGAAAAATCAACTTAAATGGATACTCCACCCATTATTAAGTGTAAAACTAAGTTATGAGATATTAGAAAAATAAAATATATTAAGAAATAGAAAGATAATATTTAGGAAAATAACTCAAAATTAGCACTTACGAGATTTAGAAAAGATAACATATATAAAGGGTAGAGATAGGTGTTAGGAAAATAGTAAAAATCAGTAGTTCTGAAATAATCAAATTTTTGAAGACATATTAAATGAATTTATTGTGTTAGAATTTTAAAATGATCAATAATCACATTTTGAAGACATTAAATGAATTTATTGTATTAGAATTTTAAAATTTTGATGACATATTAAATGAATTTACTGTACTAGAATTTTAAAATGATCAACTTTTTTGGTGGATGATCTCTCAATAATAAGAGCGAGATATAAGATATGAAATATAAAAACCTAACTATTATGAAAATCTTGTCATAAAAGTTGAAACTATGTTATGATATATAAAAACATAATCAAACTTGTCATAAAAGTTGAAACTATGTTATAAAATAAAGAAAAAATAGTCTTTAGGGTATTTACTTAAAATGTAAGAATTATTTATATATATAGTTGGTGTTTTTAAACGATCAATATTTTTTAAGGTAAAAATACATTAGCAGAAATTTCAACTCAAAATTGGCCTTTTAACTTTAATTCAAATTCTATGTCATCATGTGTTAGCCAATAAAATTGCTTTAAATTTGAAATACCATATAGATATCCAACAATTTTGTAATATAAATTTGGGGATAGGTATCATACAAAAACTACTTTTTTGTTCATATTTTCTACATATCACCTTGTGTTTTAACTCAGATTTCAATCAGGAGATCTCGTTGGATGCGGAATTTAATTCTTCATCGAACGAGCTCTCTCCATCAAAATTTGAGTAAAAACACATGAAAATATGTCGAAAATACAAACAAAAAAGTAGTTTTTTTCTTATCTTCATCCAAAATTAATAAATATTATTTTATCATTTTAACATTTATTAATTTTATTAATTTTCCTTAGAAATCCCATTTTGAGTTGAAATTTCCTCTAAAAGTCCTCGTTTAATATAATAATATTTCCTTAAAGCATAAGAAAATTATATATATATATATATATATATATATATATATATATTGTTGACATTTTGAAATGACTAACATTTTTCATTGTCAATACAAACTATGACACATTGAAAAGACAAAATATATAGGCCAACATTTTTCAAGTTCAATAACAAATTATGAAAATAAGATAAAATATTTAAGGAGGTAGAGAGATAGTGTTTAGCTAATCAACAATTAAAAATTACCTGTAAGGGGAAAACAAAAAAAATTATTTTAAAGAGATATGATATCTATTTTTAAACCCTTTAAAAAAAATTAGAGAAAGAAAAACAAATAATTAAATAGAAATAACAAAAGAAGACAGAAAGAAATAGAATTGGAAAAGAAAAAATGGTGATTAAATCAAAGTGATGGGGGGAGAGAAAAAAAATGAAAACAATATCTAGAAATATATTATAACATTAAACAAATATTCATAATTCATAATTTTTATAACTTTAGTTTCAAATTTTATTGAATATTTTATTGAATAATAAGAAATTGACAAAGAATACTATGTGTCAAAGATGAAAGGCCATTTGGATTTAAGCAGTTGCTATAAAAACCTGAATAGTTATCTTCTGGGTCGCATTACAAAAAAAGTGGCAGAGACCATAAAGAGATGATCCATCATAAGAGCAAATTTGCGGTCTAAAATGGGCCTTATAAGAAAATGCACCAACAATAAGTTCTTCTAAATTGGAATTCAAGAACCAATCAAATTCCAATAAAATGAGTAAACCATAATGGTTGAATTGACATATTTGTCATAAACAAACTACTTTTTTTTTTTGTATTTTCGACATATCTCTCTGTGTTTTTACTCAAATTTTGATTGGGAGAGCTCATTGGATGATGATGTCATCATCACATTTTTTCAAGTATTTCTTGTTTTTGGGGTAGCGAGGTCCGTCAAAAGTATGCAGAGTGGGCATGTGTTGGATGTGGAATCAAATTACGCATACAACAAGCTCTATCGATCGAAATTTGACTAAAAACACAGGGAGATATGTCGAAAATACGAACACAAAAAGTTTTTTTTTTTATTTTTTCCTCCAAAATTAATAAATATTATTTTATTAGTTTAACTATTATTTTGTTATTTTCCTTAGGAGGCCCATTTTAGACCTCAAAATTCCTCTAATGAGATGATGTAATTAAGAAAAAACTCCTTACCTTTGTTCCATTGATTCCAAGGATATATGGACTCCACAAGATCCACAAACAGGGTATTTATCTTCAACCCATAGTAGATACCATAGGCTCCCCTACCTATAGGCTTGCAAAATTCCTTGCAAACAAATTAAAGCCTCTAGTGGGGAACAAAAAATCCTTTATCAAATACTCCTCATTCTTCATTGATAAAATTAAAAACTTACATATGGACGAGATTGAGATACTCCTCATCCTAGACATCATTTCCCTCTTCACAATGATTCCCATAAACAAGGAAATAAATGTCATTGAGGACCTTACTGACCAACAAATAGATGAGTTAGTAGGATTACATCTTAGATCAATATTTTTCAGCTTTCCACGAGAAATTTATGAATAAACTTGTGGTGTTGCCATGGGCTCTTGCCTTTCACCGAATATAGCCAACCTCTTCATGGAAAACTTCAAACAAAAATATCTAAGTAGGACAAATTCAAAACCAGAGTGGTGGTCTAGGTACGTGGAGGACACATTCATAATATGGGCACATGGTAGAGAGGAGCCGGTCAAATTTTTGGATCACCTTATCAAAAAATATGACTCCATTAAATTTACATGGGAGATGGAGGAGAGTAATTGTATTCCATTTATTGATACACTACTTATTAGGAAACAAGAAAGAGGTGTATCTCATAAAGTTTATAGAAAGAAAACCCACATCGAGCAATATCTTCACACCCTCTCTCACCATCATCCACCCCAAAAAATGGGATTATTGAAGACACTAATCACTAGGGCCATCATCATCTCTAATAAGAGAACATAGAACTTGAAAAAGAACATTTACATAATGTGTTCCTAAGTAATGGGTATGGCTCAGATAAAATCATGAGAGATTTTGCCAAAACTGAGAAAATTAAAGACCTAAGAGAAAATAAGGCGGGGGAACACAAGGATTTTGTTCCATACATACAAGGTGTAACAAATAAGATAGCGAGACACATGAAGAATAAAAGTATTGACTCTGCATTCTCCCCCGTTAATAACATCAGAAAGCTCCTGAAACCAGTCAAGGACCCTATACATCCTTCCCTAAAAAAGGGTTTCTACATGATTCCATGTGAATGCAGGAAATCCTACATCAGTGAAATGAGGAGATACATTTAAACTAGGTTTAAAGAGCACTATACAAACATCCGACTAGATAGAACACATAGATTTGCTTTGGTTGAACACTCCCATGGCACAAAACACCCAATCAGGATAGAAGAAATGAAAGTCCTTGCTCAAGTGGATAATTGGTCTTCAAGAAGGATTAGGGAGGCCATTGAGATCGTAAAAAACCACAACTATCTAAACAAGGATGATGGCCTGACCATCAATAGATCGTGGCTTCCTAACCTTATTCAATTAGGCCAAACTAATTAATTACCTAATTTGAAAAACCTATCCTATTCTACTTACAAAGAACTTAACATAGATTAATGTCGTAAAAACATGACCTTTAATAATAATATTAATAATTTTAGGTTAAGATAATTTAACCATTATTATTAAAACAACATACTTTAATACACTTAACAAAGCAATTGTAATAGATATTAATAATTTATAATTAAATAACATGAATTGTAATAAACTTTGACATAACAAAACAAATAAAAAATTAATAATTATAAGAAACATACATACATTATGAATAATTATATTAAAAAATAGTAAGAAATATAGAATAAATAAAGGATTAATATCTAATTATTATTGAAAAAAATTAAAACTAATTCAACAAATCCTAGTGTTCACTTGTCATGACTATGCTATATCTATATTTATATGATTTGGAGATCTGAAGGGTTTTCTCAGGCATTGATGATGTCCTGATAATGAGTCAAGAATGGCTCGAAACATAGACACTAAACAATCATTTATCACAGATTCTCTAGGTGATGCCATTAACTTTTGTTGCGGATTCTCATCCAAAACCAACATATAGATATGTTTATTTTTATTTTTGAGCCTTATTTTACTATCCTCATAGAAGCAGGTATTTATCCCATCCAAAGCATGTTATCCTCATAGAAGTGGGTCTTTCCCCCATCGAGAGCATGTTATCCTCATAGAAGTGGGTCTTTTCCCCATCTAGAGCATGGCTACGACTAGGTACTTGTTGTACAAGCACAAGATAAATAACATGGGTAACCAAAGACTTCCTAAAAAAAATTTAACCTCATGACATAACCAACTATGCCTCAAGTGGTGTTGGTGTAAAGATACCATGGTTTGGTTAAACTATTCGGTCATTGATGAAAACGAGATTTTGTAGAATATTGATAATGTTAAAAATATCATTACTTCTAAGTTTTAAGAGAAATTCTGGTGTGTGGAAAATTTATGAGTTAAGAGAAAATTAAGATACTATAAGGAGGTCATCAATCATAAATTGAAAGATCAAAGGTATTTATTGGTAGTAATTAGCTCACTGAAGAAAATCAATATAGGAAAGAGTAAAACAAACTCTCATGAACTCCACAACGAAACAGGGCGTTGGTCCTAAAACTCCATGGAAGGAAAGGGTTTTCGATCTCTGTGAGTCTATTAGTGTTAAGGGTTTAAATCACTTTCTCTTGGAAAACCTTCTTGGTCTCATTGGACGTTAATCATCATCATCATAAACTGATAGATATATAAAAATATATTATAACCCTTTACAAATATCTATAATTCATGGTCTTTTATTTTACTTTATAAATTATACTTTTATTTTGCTAGAATTTATAAATAATTTTTTGTTAATAATAATTACATTACTTTTTATTTGTTAGGAATTTAAAAAGTTTTTGGGTAATAATAATTACAAAAGGTAAAATTAGTGTAACTAAGTCAACTCTAAAGGATCTTTAATAATATATATAAATTATAAATTTATTTTTTCGGAATTAATTATTTTAGAAGGATTAAGAATCGTTCCACCACTCACTAGGTTTTTCACAACTCAATGTGTGGGAGGTGTTGTCATGCTACTAATGGTATGCTACTAAAAATTAAAAAAATTGATATGGGGTTATTATATATAATAATAATAATAATAATAAATTTAAAACTAAATAAAAAGTTATTAAAAAAATTCATGTTTGCTATAAAATAAAAAGGCATACATCAATCTTAAAAACGGATCTATCAAGCATGAAAAGGGATCAAATTTTTTGAATTGTAAATTTTGTGTTAATAGAATGAAAATTTATTAATGAAAAATGTTTAAAAAAAATTATTAATTTATTAAAAGTAAGGTGAATTAAATATACATACAGAATTACCAATATGTTAAAACTTTTAATCTAAATTACCTTTGCTTAATTGCGCCGAGAGACGCTCTACATCCCAGTATGGGAGAGATCTTGTTACATTACGTAATGTTATGTAACGTTACGTAACGTTATTTTTATTAATAACAAATAATTTTTTTAATTATAGGCTAAAATAAATGTCGGCCAGAAAAACCACCTAATATGGGGAAGATGTTGTAATATTCCTACCTAACAAAACAATAAAAAAGTAAAAATTTAATTATCCGTAAAAAAATTGGAAGATGTTGTAATATTTATACCTAACAAAACAATAAAAAGTAAAAATTTAATTATCTGTAAAAAAACTGCGGATCAGGAAAAAAACACAATATGGGGGAGATGTTGTAATGTTACTACCTAACTAAATAATAAAAAATAAAAAAATGAATTATCCGCAAAAAAATGTTGGCCTTGCACATGGTTTTGAAACCATTTGCAAGGCCTTCTAAACAACCCATGGTTTTATTGTGCATGGTTTAGGAGGGCCTTCCAAATGGTTTTAAAACCATGTGCAAGGCCTCCTACACAACCCATGGTTTTATTGTACATGGTTTAGAAGGGCCTTGCAAATGGTTTTAAGACCATGTGCAAGGCCTTACATATGGTTTTTAAACCATGGGGAAATGTTGTAATGTTTGTTTCTAACAAAATAAAAATAATAATAAATACTATATGTTGGCCATAAATAATAATAATAATAATATATGTGCACCTTAACTAACAAGATATCAATGGATACCTAAGAAGAGATTTGATCCCTCTAGTCGCTTGATAGAGCATAGGATTTGGATCTACGCTGGTTAGAACAATAATTATGGTTAAACGTCTCTCCATACATGCTCCTTTTAATTATTAACCAACTACTATTTTTTTATTTTTTTGGATAAAGCTAATTTATTTAACTAATATGATGTGTATTTTCATCTAAATCACCTTATCATAATTAAAATCAAACTCTTGTTAAACCTCTATGCATAGGAGTTGGTTTTAATTATTAACCAACTTTTATTTTTAACTTTTTGTATGAAACTAATTTATCTAGCTAATAATACTAGGTGTATCTAACTAATACTAGGTGTATCTTCATCAAAATCACCTTCTCTTAATTAAAAATAAACTCAAAATAATTATTATTTTCAATTCTCTCTCAATTTGATTAAAAGTATTAATCGTTACCCAAAGACATTTTTATTGCATCTACCAAGGACAAATGACTCTTTCTATAAGTGTAATCTAAACAAATGACTCTTTCTATAAGTGTAATCTAAACATGATAGGTGAAATTTAGAAATTTAGGTGCAATCTAAATATTATATGTGAAATTTAGAAATGATTTTTTTTGTAAGTAAGCAAATATTTTGAAATTATGATTTAATGTTGATGTCCATGTTACAGTACAACAACTCACAAGATGTAGCTTTCACTTCTCATTGCACTTAGAATGTGTGCTTATGGGATCATCCATGCATGAATTTCTTTTCGAACAAATTTGACCCTACCCTCCAAATCTCCATGTAACCATTTTTCATGTTCAATATAAATTTCACATCATCTTAATAAGAAGTGATTTGTACAACCCTCTATGAGGGAAAAGTGTGCCTTAGCGCTCAATATGGACTTTACATGTGTCATTCAAGAAAATAATAAAATATTGCGTAAAACTAAAAATTTTACAATGTGGACCCTAACTAAAGTTCAAAGCCAATATGAGGGAAAATGTAGGTCAATGCTCAACATTGACAAGTGGCACTTTTAAAAAATAAAACATTTATAAATTTCAAAACCAAATAGATATATGTTTTACTTAATTAAAACAAAGAAAATTAATTAAGCTTGGAGAGTTCTCACTATGGGATGTGGGAGTTGAGCTATGATTAAATTAGAATTTACATAAGAGTGGTTGAGAATATATGAGGGGATTATCTATTAATCCATTATGGATCCATCTCAACTATGGATGTACTAAGTTCCAAGAGGGATCAACCATTTTTCATCTCAGGGATTTCACCCTTTTTCGAGATTAGCAGATCCAAAGTTAAGATGGATATATATTGGTATTTTCACAATTGAAAGAGAATGCATGTGTTATGATGTAATTTTCGCAAAAATGTTTTTAACCACTCAAGAGAAAAAAAAATTAAAAAATGGAGTTACATGGCCAAGTCATCTTGTTAGGTTCATTAAAAATTGTTAAAGTTGTGATATGGATGAATTGAAAAACATAGTGGCCAATATTTATGAATAATGTGACATTAGAAAAATTACACGAGGAGGGCGCATTAGAGAAGGAATTGTGGGTTTGAGAAGAGGTGACAAACGGAAGGAATCTCATAATGAAGGAATATTGAGAGTTTAACTCACCATTGGATAAAGATAGATATAAAAGGTGCACTAGTGGATGGAGTCAAAGTTGTTTGTAAATCCTAACAAATGAGGAAGAACCTTCTCAAATCAAGATGCAACACAAAAATTAATTCATTGATGGATCATTTGTTAATAATAACCCAAGAAAGTCACTCAAATCAAGATGTAACCCAAAAATTAATTCATTGTTAATAATAACCCAAGAAAGGAGCATGATAGGAAGAGTCGGACCAAGGGGAGTTGTAATTCCCACTAAACATGGTAGGTGTCTTCTCATTCAAATTGCAAGGAATACCAAGTATCCATGAGGCCAAAAATAACATTGCAAATGATGTTAAGGTGTCCCAAATAATCATTCTCTCATGAAAATGATATTTATTAATATTTATTGATGTTTTTGAGAGAAAAAAATATAGAAGGTTGAATGGATTATTATAAAAGAAGGGCAAGAGAACCTATTTGGTATATTTTGAAAAAAAAAAATTCTAAATTGAAGAGTTTGTGTCACCTTCAATTTTGGGATATGTTCCCTTTGCATTTGTCACTCGCTTTGGTAGTAAAATATTCCACCCAAGTTGGTGTGAGAGGAGGTATCTCACAAATTTATCGATTGTGATTCATTGTAGGTGATTGTGAAAGACCATGCCAATCTCTTCCTTTGGATTCATTGCTAGTTATTCAGAGAGATCTTTCATATTTCACCATGGATATTCATTGATGCAAAGTATGTGGTGAGTTTCATTATCGATATGAAGATTCAACAATGTTTTTAGATGTTGTGAGTTATTTTTCTATTGATTTCAGTGTTGGAGGGCTCTCTAGTGGGTCCTATTTCTCTTGTAGGTACCTCTCTTGGGTTGTATATCACTCCAATATTATAGAGGGTGTCATTTGCAAGATAGGTATATCATTTGGAGCTTCTCTATTTTGATCTAGAACTTGAACTCGCATAGAGGGGAGGATAATTAACTATTGGTACCCATATATATGAGCACTTTTAGACTATGAAACCTATTCCATTGTATCTAGAGCCTCATTTCTAGTGGAAGACATTTTTTTTGCAAAAATGGTTTCCAAGTGACAAAGATACAATAATTTTATTGGATTAATTAATTAATAATTATAATTAATCATCACCATCATCATAAACATATCATAGAATAATTATAATTAATCACCATTATCATAAATAGATAGATAAAAATTTATTATAACCGTTTACAAATATCTATAATTCATGCTCTTTTATTACATTACCTTTATTTTGTTGGAATTTAAAAATAGTTTTTGGGTAATAATAATTACAAAAAAGTAAAGTCATTGTAACTAAGTCAACCTTACACGATCTTTAATAATTTATATATAAATTATAATTTTATTTTTTGGGAATTTAGTTTTTTTTGCAAGGATTAAGAATAATTCCACGAGTAGCGAAGTCCTTCACAACTTATAATTCATGCTCTTTTATTACATTACCTTTATTTTGTTGGAATTTAAAAATAGTTTTTGGGTAATAATAATTACAAAGAAGTAAAGTCATTGTAACGAAGTCAACCCTACAGGATCTTTAATAATTTATATATAAATTATAATTTTATTTTTTGGGAATTTGGTTTTTTTGCAAGGATTAAGAATAATTCCACGAGTAGAGAAGTCCTTCACAACTCAGTATGTGGGAAATGTTGTCATGCTATTAATGTTATACTACCAAAAATTAAAAACATTCATATGGGATCATTATATATATATATATTAAAAAATTAAAATGAAATAAAAAGTTATTTAGAAAATCTATGTTTGTTGATAAAATAAAAAATCATACATCAATCTTAAAGGCAGATCTATCAAGCATAGAGAGGGATCAAATTTTTTGAATTCTATAAATAGAATGGAAAATTAGTAGTGAAAAATGTTTAAGAATAATTATTAATTTATTGAGAGTAAGGTAATTTAGATGAACATAAAGAATTACTAAGATGTTAAAATGTTTCATCTAAATGAACTTTTCTTAATTAAAATAATAATTATTGTTAAACATGTCTCCCTACGTGTTCCTGTTATTTGTTAACCAACTACTATTTTTGAACTTTTTTGGGGTCTAAAGCTAATTTATTTAAGTAATATGATGTGTACATTCATGTGAATCACATTCTCCTAATTAAAATTAAACTCAAAATAATTATTATTGTAAATCCTCTGTCCATAAGTTTTGGTTTTAATTATTACCAAACCATTATTTTTAAATTTTTGTATGAAACTAATTTATCTAACTAATACAATTTGTATCTTCATCAAAATTACCTTCTCCTAATTAAAAATAAACTCAAAATAATAATTATTGTTAATTCTCTCCCAATTTGTTTAAAAATATTAATTATTACCCAAACACATTTGTATTGCATCTACCAAGTCCAAATGACTCTTTCTATAAGTGTAATCTAAATATGATAGGTGAAATTTAGAAATTTAGGTGTATTCTAAAAATTATATGTGAAATTTAGAAATGATTTGTTTGTAGGTAAACAAATATTTTGAAATTATGATTTAATTTCGATGTCCATGTTACTATATAAAAGATCACAAAATCTATCTTTCACTTCTCATTGCACTCATAATGTATTCTTCTAAGATCATCCATGCATGAGTTCCTTTTTGAACACCTTCTCCCCTACCCTCCAAATCGCCATGTAAACATATTTCAAGTTCAATATAAATTTCACATCATCTCAACAAGAGGTTATTTCTACAATCCACTATCAGGGAGAAGTGTGACTTGGTGGCCAATGTGGTGTTTACATGTGGCACTTCAAGAAAATAATAAAATATTGTGTAAAAATATATTTTTTAGAATGTGGAACCTAACTAAAGATCAAAGCCAATCTGAGGGAAAATGTAGGTCCATGCTCAACATTGGCAGGCCACATTTTTATAAAATAAAACATTTATGAATTTCAAAACAAAATAGATATAGGTTTCACTTAATTAAAACAAATAAAATTAGTTAAGCTTTGATAGTTCTTGCTATGGGATGTGCGAGTTTAGCTATGATTAAATTAGAATTTACATAAGAGTGTTTGAGAATATATGAGGGAATTAAGCATTAATTCATTATGGATCCATATCATATATAGATTTACTAAGTTCCAAAAGGGATCAACCATTTTTCACCTCAGGTGATTTCATCCCTCTTCGAGATTGGCAGATCCAAAGTTAAGATGGATATATACCGACATTTTTACAATTAAAAGAGAATGCATGTGTTAGCATGTAATTTCCCCATATTTTTTTTTTTAACCACTCAATAGAAAAAAAAATAAAATTGGACTTCATGGACTAGTCAACTTGCAACTTTCATTAGAAGTTGTTAAAGTTGTGATATGGATGACTTCAAAAACATAGTTTCCAATATTTATGAATAACTTGGCATTAGAAAAATTATATTGGGAGGGCACATTAGAGAAGGAATTTTGGGTTTGAGAAGAGGTGACACATGGAAGGAAGCTCATAATGAAGGCATATAGAGAGTGCAACTCACCATTGGCTAAGAATAGCTAAAAAAGGTACACTAGTGGATGAAGGATTCAAAGTTGGTTGTAAATCCTAACAAATGAGGTGGAACCTCAAATCAATATGAAACCCCAAAAAGAATCCATTGATGGATAATTTGTTAATAATATCGAAAGCAATGAGCATGACAGGAAGAGTCGACCCAAGGGGAGTTGTAGTTCCCACTAAAAAAGGTAGGTGTCTCCGAGGAAGATAAGTATCCATGAGGCCAGAAATAACAGTGCAAAGGAATTTAAGGTGTCCCAAAGAATCATTCTCTCATGCAAATAATTTTTATTAATATTTTTGAGAGAAAACAAATCTAGAAGGTTGAATGGATTATTATAAAAGAAGGGTGGCATAACCTATTTGGGATGTTTTGAAAAAATATATTTATAAATTGAAGAGTTCGTGTGACCTTCAATATTGGCATATGTTCTTCTTGCATTTTTAACTGGATTTGGTAGTAAGATATTCCACCGTAGTTTGTGTGAGAGGAGGAATCACACAAAATTATTTATAGTGAATCATTGTTGGTGATTGTGAAAGATCATTCAGATCTCTTCCTTTGGATTCGTTGCTGGTTATTGAGAGGAATATCTCATATTTCACCATTGAGATTCATTGATGCAAAGTATGTGGTGAGTTTGATTGTATATATGAATATTCAACAATGTTTATAGATTTTGTTAGTTATTTTGCTATTGATTTCGGTGTTGGAGGGTGCACTAGTGGATCCTATTTATCTTCCAGGCTTCTCTCTTCATTTTTATATCACTCCTATCTTATATATGGTGCCAATTGCAAGGTAGATCGGTCATTCATAGCTGCTATATTTTATCTAGAACTTGAACTGGCATAGAGGGGAGGATAATCAACTTTTGGTTCTCATATCTATGAGTAGTTTTGGACCATGAAACCTATTCCATTATATATAGAGAGTCATTTCTAGTGGAAAACATTTTTTTCCCAAAAATGTCCCTCCAAGTGACCAAGATACAATAATTTTATCACATCCACTCTATTTGGTATATTTCTCATGTAGAGGGACATACTTATACACTTATATGTATGTATTTCATGAATTTTGAGTTACTTTAATAGAATATACTATTGTACCCAATATTATTATTATTTTCATACATTCATAATAAATATTTGCAATGCCTTTGTTCATATTCTGTTCAATATGCATGTTTTTCATACATCTATTTGCCAATATGCTAGTATGGTTATCGAATTTTAATGCAATGTGTATTAATCGTTCATTACATCAAATTGAAGGGTATTAGTCAATGAATTATATTTTTTCTAGTTTGTTTCAATGAATTTGGGGCTGTTTGGGTAAATTTAAGTTTCTTAGTGTATGTTTGGAAAGCATTAGAAATAAGGACCCTTTCATGTATTGAAATTCAATCTTGTCTTCTTGAATTCAAATCGGTGTTTGTGATGTTTCTAGTGTATGGTTAAATATGAAATATATCAATCAGTCTTTTTGTTCATTGCATCAGTAAATCTACTGATAAATTTTGTTGTGTTAATAGTGTTTCATATGCTTCAGGATGTGCCATTAAAAGGTTTTGCATACAAATTATCTATTGAAAGTACTGAACCATATTTTATAACCACTTCTCAAACATTTTATATCATATATTCTTGGGGATATTACAATGGTTCAAATTATATTTTATGGGATGCATACCATTATTAAGATCCAACATTATATATACATATTATTTGTTGTTGAATTAGAACATCTCATAAGCCATAATAAGCCACTATTTTGAGCAAAGGATTTTATCCTATTATCAGATCATTTTCCTTAATAATTGTGCGAACTAAAGAGGAATTTTACTAAGAAAATTTAGGGATCATACTTACGAAGAAAAAAAATTGCATCAATGGAAAGATTTGTAGATGACAGAATGTTACCAACTTTCCTTCCTACCTCACCACCTAAAGAGAAGAAGCCTATATGGGAGAAGGTATTAATGAAAAAAACAATACAAAAAATATAATTCAAAGATAACTTGTAATAATTTAAATCCTTTCTACTAGAATTCTCTACATCAAAAATCATGGAAAATATTTTAGGTGTCTGTACCAATAGATCCACCAAAGGTTCCATTGATAATATTGGTTTAGAAGGAAGTACATACATTGTCATTGTTCAACTTTTGAATGATCATGAGGAAAGAAAAAATCGGCCATAATGTGGGAGTTCCAAAGAAATTGAAGCCATTTTCACAAACCTACTACATCCATAGAATAATTTTGATCAAAAGGAATCACAAATTGAAACCTTGAGTCTTCCAGTTGAACACAAAGGGGAGGAGCATGCCATCATGGATGGACCACATGAGAATAATAAAATATTAGCACAAAGGTATGATCACAATTATGATTTTTTGAAGAAGTCATATTTCTTTGTAGAAACATGATATAGCATCCATTTCATGTAATGATGATGGTCTTGTAGAATATTTTAATATTGGTACTCAAATTGTTTGTTTTAAAGTTAAATTGTTTGTTTTCTATTGATTCCACAAACATTTTTATTTTTTGTATCATCCTTTAGAATATGTGATCAAGAATCAAATCTTGGGAAATGAATGGTTACAAGGAGATAAAGAAGTATTGTTGTTGGTATCCCAAGAAATACAACCAATAGGAACCTCATTTCTTCCGATGGAAGAAGGTGTAGAAGTTGAGAATGCATATAGACATACTAAGGTTTCCGATTTAGACGAATAAAATGAGAGAGTCGAATCAATAGATGAAATATGTCATGGTCCACATGAGTTGGATGATCCCTTATGTGACCTTATACATAGTGTTGAAAGGATGACATTTCATAACTTATAAAGACAACAATAAAGGAGAATATGTTGTAGGGATTAACAAGGATTTATGGTGCAAATAATTGTATTGAATACCTTATATGGAGGACTCATTCGGAGGAAAAACATCAAGGAATTTATGAAGGTGTCAGCAGTACCCAATTGTGAATCATTAAAAGGGAAATAGAAATGATGAAATCATATTACTTGCAACTATTTATTTATAGGAACCTTGCTCTATAGTTTGTTCAAGACAAGGAAATGGAGTTTGAGCATATTTGTGAGGAGTTGGGTGGATACCATCCTACCAAATAAACCTCATGCATTCAATTGTACAAGGATTTCTACATTCATTATTTGATGGAGGCGCTGCATGTGAGGGATTATCCTGAGTTTTCAAATTTGAAGGTGCTTGAGGAGAGAATTGACATGGATGATGTTAGTGAGGCACTTGATTTGCATTCTGATGATCATAAATGACCTTTGTTGGAGAGATTCTTAGCAATGGATGAGGTGGTTGAGCACATGCCTTATGGACCAGCCAGTATGGTACCATATGTATACATGGATTGGGTAGATACTTATATGACACACATGGAATCACATTGGCATACATGTTGATCTTATACTAGTAGTGTATTGGCTATAGAAGAACATAGAATGACATGGGAGTTCCACCTAATTCAATTGTATGGTACGAATGATATTGATGTGATCCATAGGATAATTGTGCATATTGCACAAGACGAGCTTCATATTCTATTGGAGATGTTCATATAGGTTTTAGTTAGCATTCAGAGTGTTCATATTACAATTTGGTGGTGGGATCCTTGCATTCCTTAAAGTGATATATTGTTCTAGAAGATAGTGATGATTATAATAGCACAACAAAGATAGTGGGATCTAGAAATCACTTGGTTCAAGAATTTAGGAGCTTGCATAGGGGAAATATCTAACCATCACTTTTAGTAGTCTATCGTGGTGGAGTAGTGGATTAGTTTC
The DNA here is from genome assembly GCA_001517045.1 of Pseudotsuga menziesii. Classification (NCBI taxonomy): domain Eukaryota; kingdom Viridiplantae; phylum Streptophyta; class Pinopsida; order Pinales; family Pinaceae; genus Pseudotsuga; species Pseudotsuga menziesii. Next base: position 1,025,564 of record LPNX010538503.1, read on the forward strand.
CTTAGTGGGAGACCTTATGATGGATGGATACAATGTTTTGATTCCATATGTATTGGGAAACTTCGAGAGGATCCTTTTTTGAAACCATTGCAATGTATCATGGGATTCAATAGGTAACCCATAGTATGGAAGAAATATTGTAGACCTAACTTTGATGTGTGTTTAGCCAATATCCATGGTGTTAGGTTCATCCCGTACATATATTTCATCTTGGAGATCTAGGACAGGAGGATGCAGATAGAGTATGATAGTTGGATGGTTAAGATCATAGTGGTGCAAAAAAAGTATGTTGGTCCCTTATTAATATTATCATGGGATTTTGGGCTTCAAATACTATATATTTCTATTGAAATATTGTAACTTCAAAGAATATTCTAAATGTATTTTAGTGATGTACCTGAAGGGAGATGTATTATTATTCCATTGGAATGTTGCTATTGTATTTGGTCATCATAGAGTCATGGGGTATAACCTCATTTGTAAGTTAGGTCAATTGTACCCTAGTGCATATAATATAATATTGTTTTGATTCTTCCTAGGTGAATTTGGCCCAAGCAGTTTAGTGGGGGTGACCTGTTAGGTTAAAAGTCAAGTGAAAAAAATAGTATAAATAGAGGAGCGACATTCCTCATTTAAACACAGACACTCACTTGCGTATTGCACATATGAGATATATATATATATATAAATATATATATATATATATATAATAGAAAGGAGGATGATTACATGTTTTATGGTTTTATCGTATACATATTAACAGAGGCATTTTTCCTTGGTTTTCTTCCTCTTAAGGGTTTTTGAGGATAAATCTGTGTCTATCTTGTGATTGTATTTCTTTCAGTGATTTTGCATATGCTACTGTTGTGAATTTGTATTAAATACTAGCAATATATAGCTAAGAATATGAATAATTAACATGGTATTAGAGCTATCCTGAATAGAAAAACTTTCACAAGGTCAAACTCTCTCTCCTCTCCCTCTGGTAAGAAATTAGGGTTTCTACAAAATTTGGGATTTTTAATATCTTCTTGCATGGAAATTTGTGCATCCATAAAGCACATATATTGATACCTATTTCGATGTTAGTGATTCGGTGAATATTGGGGAAATCCAAACGCTAGTTTATCCCCGAACGATAAAACTATAGAAAATTGTAAACCATAAATCTACATAAATTGAAACCTTGCAAGCACATTTTGAAGGATGAATATATGGAACCTCCAGAAATCAGGTCGACCAACCAACTCACCTCAGTCAAGTGCATATATTGGTATGTTCATATTTTGATTTTGATAAATTTCCAATTTTAGTGTCCTCCTACATAAGATGGCCTCAAGCACTAAGCTTGAGGACAAGATGGAAGGAATTGAAAACATCCGAGCATGGAAGTATAGGATTGTTCTCTTTCTTAGAGGAAATGATATTGAAAAATACATCAAATATAAAGTTCCTGAACCAAAATATGATGAAGCTAAGAAGAAGCACTAGAAGGATCTAATCAAGGAAATGGGGACCATTGTTGATTCTATCAAAGATCACTTGAACCCTCAAGTGTCATATAAAAAAACACCCAAAAGAAAATGTATGATGCCCTTTCAAGAATGTATGAGGGGAGGAACATCAACAGAAAGATGAATTTGAGATCTCAACTGAAAAACACCAAGATGAGTAAAAGAGAATACATTCAATATTACTTTGCAATGGTATCCCAATTCAAGGAACAACTAGATTCTATTAGAGACTCCCTTAATGAATATGAACTAGTCATGACTACTCTGAATGGTCTCACTAGATGTTGGGAGTCATTCATATAGACTATGCATCCCATAAAAGAAAGTATGAATTTTGACATTGTTTGGGAATATTCAATCCAAAAGGAAGCTAGAATAGCTAATAGATAATATATTTTTAAAGAACATGATCAAGCTCTAGCCACCCATATCAGAAGAAGAATAACATCTGAATTCAAGAAGGATAGTCACAAGGAGTATAGACCTCCAAATAAGTTTTAAAGGAAAAGAGAAAGTTGTCAGAAGAAATACTACTCCAACTATCAATGGTACAACTTTCATAAGATAGGACACCTCACCATGGAGTGTCCATTGAATAAGAACAACAACAAAAAATCATGGTCACATAGTTGAAGATGAGGATGAAGAAGAAGAAAGACCTTGAAAGAGAAAAGCAAAAGAAGAAGATGTAGAATAATATGTACTTTCATCTACACTCTCTTGGACTCTAATACCTGGAGAAGATACACAACTTATTGATAGTGGTGACTCAAAGTAAGTGACAGGGAAGAAGAAAACCCTATCCAGACTTGAAGAAAATAGATCTACTATAAAAGTATCATTATGAGATGACTATCAATATCCCATCAAAGGAATTGGTGAATCAAGCTACAATCTTGACTCTAGAACCTCCATGAAGATTAAGTAAGTACTATATGTACTAGGTTTGAAAAAGAACTTACTTTCCATCTCAACATTAGATAAGAAATGATATAAAGTTGCTTTTATAGATGGGAAAGTACTCATGAGGAACAAAGGAAATACAGGTGAAGATGTTGTGGTCGTTAATGAAGAAGAAGGAGGATTGTACAAACTCAAGGGACATTAAAAAAAAACACTTGTCCACGATACCACTAGCTGATGTGAACAATGGAATAGAAGGATTGATCACATCAATTACACAAAAGTACCCTATGTGAGTAAGTTGGTAACAAGTTTACCAAATTTGAAGATCGATTATGAAGGTTCTTGCAAAGAATGTGCAATAGGAAAGAACATCAAGAATTAATTTCTAAAGAGTGAAATGAAGACTAAAGGTATGTTGGAATTAATTCATTCTAATGTATTTGGTCGTATTCCCTCGACATATTTAAGTGGATATGAATATTATGCCACATTTATTGATGAATATTAAATATATACATGGATATACTTCTTGAAGACAAAGAGTGAAGTGTTCAGGAAATTCAAGGAATTCCAAGCCTTGATAGAGAACAATTCAGAAAGAAGAATCAAGATCCTTAGATGAGATAATGGTCGAGATTACACTTCAAAACAATTTGAATTCTTCTACAAAGAAATTGGAATAAATAGGGAACTAACCACTCCCTACAATCACAAAGCGAATTGTATTGCAAAAAGAAAGAATAGAACCATTATGGAAGTAGTGAATATAGTGATTCATAATTAAGACCTTCCCATGCATCTATGAGATGAAGAAACAAGAACAAATGTGTATGTGAAGAATATATTATCTCATAGCACTCTTGTATTTAAGACTCCTGAAGAAATTTATACAAGAAATAGACCTGAAGTGAGTCATTTCAAGATATTTTGTTGTCCAGTATATGTGCATATTCCAAAAGATAAGAGAACCAAGTTGAATCCTTCCATATAGAAGTGAATATTTTTTGGATAGTGTGAAGTCTCCAAATCCTTCAAGATATACATTTCAGGATACCATCATATAGATATTAGTAGGGATGTGACATTTCATGAAGAAACAACTCTTAATAAATCCAGAATATGTTAGCTTGAAGAAGTACATGAAGAGGATGTACCTCCCAGAAAGGTAGAAGTTGAACCCTCTCTTGAAATAGTAGCATAAGAATATCATGATATGTTAGAACCTTAGGAACCACATACTATGGATATGTATTGAAATAGAAAAACTAATTGGGTAAGAGAAATCATACAAGAAGAAAAGACGTATGGAGCTCTAGAATGCTCCACAAGAACAAGCAAGAGATCAGAGACATTCTCCATTTATGTAGTAGCTTTTATGTATGATATTGTAGATCAAGAACCCGCCAGCTATGAGGAATATGTACAAAAGAAAGAACTGGTAGAAACAATGATGGAAGAAAACCAATCAATACTGAAGAATGGTGTTTGGGATATAGTAAACAAACCAAAAAACAAGAGTGTGGTAAATTTCAAGTGGACCTACAAGATAAAACATGCAGCTAATGGAAGTATTGAAAAATACAAGGAAATATTTGTGTCCACAGGATTTTCTCAGAAAGAGGGGATTGATTATGAATAGAAATTTGCTCCAATATAAAGGTACACTTCCATCAAAACCATCATGGCACTTACTTCCATGATGAAGTGGAATCTACACCATATGGATGTAAAGACAACCTTCATGAATAGTGTGATTGCGGAAGAAGTATATATCGAACAACCACAATAATTTGAAGTCAGAGAAATAGAGACTCATGTATGTCAGTTGAAAAATGCTATGTATAGACTAAAGCAAGCTCCTAGATCTTGGTATGGAAGAATATATATCTTCCTGACAAGCTTCGGATTTATGAAAAGTAAAGCTTATCCTAGCCTTTACCTTAATTTTATGGATGATGAACATGTCATATTATTACCATATGTGGATGATATTTTTTTGATAGGAAATGAGAAACATATTGAAAAAAGAAAGAAGAAGTTTGTTAAAGAATTTGAGATGAAAGATATCGGATTGATGCATTATTTTCTTGGGTGTGAAGTGTGGCAGAGCTCAAGAGGAATCTTTTTGAACCAGGGAAAGTATGCAATGGAAATATTGAAAATATTTGATATGTTGGACTGTAAAGCCATGTCCACATGCATAGATACCATCCTGAAGATGTTATCTGATGAATCATTGGAGCTAGTGTATGTGACTCGGTACATACAAATTATTGGGTCGTTGATGTATCTAACGAATAATAGGCTAGATATATGATTTGTTGTGAACAATCCAAGTCAGTATTTAGTTAAACCTAGATGGGTTCATCTGATAGCTACAAAGCATGTGATGAGGTAACTAAAAGGTCCGATAGAATTTGTAGTATACTATGATAGAGATAATGACTATAGATTGTATGGATATATAGATTCATATTGGGCAGGAAGTTTTGTAAATAAAAAGAGCACCTCAGGTGGATGTTCTTATCTGGGATCCACCATAAACTCATGGTTTCGCAAGAAACACTCTAGTGTTTCTCTTAGAATGGATGAAGCAGACTACATAATAGACTTATACGCTAGTTGCGAAGTGATATCACTTTAGAAGCTAATATCAGGTCTATTTGACATGGATTTGGATACCACATTGATTTTATGTGACAAACAGAGTTGTCTAAAGATGACAAAGAGTCCTGTCTTCCATGATAAATCACAACACATATAAATTAAATATGTGTACATAAGGGATATGCTATACAAGGGATATATAAAGATCCACTATCATGTGAGTACTGATGACAAAAATTTTTATGTGCTGATGAAGCCTCTATCTTGATTAAAGTTTGAATACTTCAGTGACAAGCTGGGTGTATTTTGAAAAGGAATTTTCTCACAAGGAGGAATAGTGATGATGATATAGATGCTTCCTTGTAAGGAGGAACAATGATGATGATGATGAATAATTTCCTCACAATGAGGAACGATGATAATGATGTTACAGACCTTCCTCATATGAATGAATGATGATGATATGAATCCTCCACATAAAAGGGGAGAAGGTTGATGATACAAACCTCCCCAAAAAGGTGGAGTGATGATGATACTATGATTAATGATGCGGTGGAAGTGATGTTCTAGTAAAAAGTAGGCCAAGTGTGCTTTCAGATGCTAACAAGGTCCAATATTCACTTGGGGATGATAGGATCCTCTTTTGAGGATGGTCTTGTGGAATATAACACACTGCTATTGAGAGTGGTCCTAGTCCTTATCGACTGAGAATTGTCCCACAAACAATACTCTCCAATGGAGACAGTACCGCCGTTCATTAGTATATGGCATATAATAAAACACTTTGGAGTTGTCCTAGATTTAAGAGCATGAAGATTCTCTACAATGAGCCCTCACGGATGATAGGTTCTACATTCAGTTCTGGATGAGATATGCAGTTGCAGATGATACTCTTGTGTGGAGAGTGTACCTACATTCACTTGTAGATGGTGTAGTATAAGACTCTCTTGCAAGTGGTCCTATATTTAACAAGCTGAGGATGGACTATGATGAGTCCTCACAGATGATAGGTCCTGCATTAAGTTGTGAAAAAGTTCTGCAGTTGGAGATGATACTATTGCATGTAGAGTGTGACTACATTGAATTGTATATGTCATAGTATAATACTCACTTGGTTTTCATCCTATATTTAATAGGATGAGGACAATATAAGATGAGTCCCAACAGATGACATGTCCTGCATTATGTTGTGGTCAAGATCTGCAGTTGTAGACGATACTCTCGCATGGAAAGTGTGCATACATTCACTTGTATATGACATAGTATAACACTCACTTGGGAGTGGTCCTATATTTAACAATATGAGGATGGTCTATGTTGATTCCTACATTTAGTTGTAGATCACAGTTCATGTATTCAGTTGTGGATGAGATCTACATTCAGTTGTAGATGATGTGGTCCTTCATTCATATGTAGATGATCTAGCTAGTCGATACTATGGACCCTCCTCATTAAGGGGGAGTAGGATTATGAGGATTTCATAATACCTGGACATATTTCCTAATTTGATAGGTATTGATCATCCAATAAATATACCACGTGTACTGCAAGTATTTTTGTGAAAAAATATCGAGAAGACTGAAGTGTTACTATAAAGGATCGAGCAGATCGAAGTGTTACTGAAAAGGATTAAGAAGATTGAAGTGATAGTACAAAGCATTGAAAATAAAGAAGTGCTACTGCAAAGGATCAAGAAGATCAAAGTACTGCCGCAAAGGACCAAGAACATTGAAGTGCTACTACAAAGGATCAAGAAGATCGAAGTGTCGGTGCAAAGGATTTAAAAGATCATAGCGTTGCTGCAAAGGATAAAGTAGATCGAAGTGTTGTTGAAAAATATTAAGTAATCGAGTGTTGCAGAACATGAAGAATTGGTGATGTAAAATATGATGATCAAGTACTGAAGATATTCCAGTAACCGTTCCAGTTGTTGATGATTATTGAAAAATTCCTATGATGTATAAATGTATCACCTAGACACTGTTGAAGATGCTCTCTCATTACTCCTATATTTGATGATGATTTTGTCAATAGAATACCATTCTTGTTAAAGTAGAGCATTGAAATATTGTAACTTTGAATATTATTCTAAATGTATTTTACTTATGTACCCCAACGGATATGTCTTATTCTTCCATCGAGATGTTACAATTGTATTCGTTCATCATAGAGTTATGAGGTATAACCTCCATTGTAATTCGAGTCAATTGTACCCTAATGAATATAATATAATACTATTTTGAGTATTCCTAGGTGAAGTCACCTCAGATAATTTAGTGGGACCGACTTGTTAGGTTAAAAGTTAAGTCACAAAAAGAGTATAACTAGAGGAGCCGTGTTCCTCATTTGAACATAGAAACTCACTTGTGTATTGCACATAGGAGAGAGAGAGACATACTAGGAAGGACGTATATTTCTTGTTTTGGGGTTTTATCTTATACATCTTATAGAGAGGAAGTCTTGCTGGGTTTTCTTCCCCTTGAGGGTTTCCCACAATATTTTTGTGTCTATCTTTTGATTGTGTTTCTTTCTGTGATTCTGCATATGTCGCTATTGTGAATTTGGATTAGACACTAATGATATCTAGCTAATCATATGAAATTTTAATAGACCAACTATTTAGGGAGTTGATCGAGTGGTTGTAGTATCTCAAGGTTTCATATGTCAATAAGTTGAAACACCATATAGTGAGAAGGGGATACCTGACCTCCTTACTATTGGTTTCAAACCATGACATTATTTTAATTTTTACTGTGATTTAGTTTGTGGATTATAGATATAATGAATTGATCCACATGAATTTATATAATTATAAGCAGCCATCACTAAAAAGAGGAAACAAAATTGTTTGTGCACAAAGAGGGGGGAAGGAGAATAGGTACTTCCACACCCAAATTTAAATTAGTGGAGGATAATAAATCCTAGGTGGGGAGGATTTTTAATGTCCTAAGATTTTTATTTTTCACCATTAGAGAGAAAAAAAATCAAAATTTCAATTCCGTGTCGTAGTCACCTTGTAAGGTCCTTGAGAAATAGTTAAGGGCTAGTGATGTGGGTCATAAAATTGTAAACTATAGTGTCAAATATTTAGGAATAATTTGACATTATAGAAATTAGACAAGGAGGGTGGATGAGAGAAGGAATTGTGAGCCCAAAAATAGGTGACACGTGGAAGGAACATCATAATGAAGAAACCTTGAGAGTGTAACTCACCATTGGTCAAAAATAGACAAGAGGGGAACAATAGTGGATGAATGAATCAATGTGGGTTGTAAATCCCACCAAATGATGAATAATATCCTCAAATCAAGATGTAACCCCCAAAATAATCTTTTGATGGAGAATTTTCTAAGAATATACAAAGGAAGGAACACAAGGGAAAGAGTGGGCCCAAGGGGAGTTGTAACACCCACTAAATAAGGCAAGAATCTCCTAACTCTAGTTCCAAGGAAAACAAAATATTCATTAGGATAAAAAAAAAATTAGAATGGAATTTAAGGTGTCCCAAACAATCATTCTCTGAGGAAAATAATATTTATTAATATTTTATTGATATTTTTGAGAGAGAAAACTCTAGAAGGTTGAATAGAGAATCATAAAATAAGGGTGAGTGCACCCATTTGAGATATTTTGTAAAATTTTATTTTTGAATTGAAGATATCTTGTGGATTTCAATTTCAGTATATATGCCCCTTTAATTTGTGACTGGTTTTGGTAGTGAAATATCTCACTGTAGCTGGTGTCAGAGGCAAAATCACAAATATTTCTCTATTATGGTTCATTGTAGGTGATTGTGAGAGATCATTCAAAGATATTCCTTGGGATTCATTTCTAATTATTTATATATATTTTTCATATTCTCCATTGATCTTAATTGATGCAATGTATGTGGTTATTTTCATTGTAGATCCAAAGATTGAACAATGTTTCCAATTGTTGTGTGTTAGTTTTGTATTGATGTTAGTGTTGCAGTGAGCACGAGTGGATCTTATTTCTCTTGAATATATATCTCTTTGTATTTATATCACTCCTATATTACAAAGAGATCCATTTTGGAGTCGTATCTATCATTTGGTGTTTCTCTTAATTGATCCAACAATTGAACCAATCTAGAAGGGTTAGGAATGAACTTTTGGTTCTAATATCTTTGCACATTTTTGGGATTTTAAACCTATTTCATTACATTCAAGGAATCGTTTATAGTGTTAAAAACGTTTTTTCATCAAAAAATATTTTGGGGTGACCAAGATACACCCATATTATTATATCCACTATATTTGGTATCTTCTTCTAGCAGACATGTTCACCTTTGCAATTTTATCTTTGTATTTCATGAGTTCAAGATGTTGTAAGAGAATTTTAATATTATAATGAGTATTATTATATTTTCCATACATTCATAATAAATATTTGCATTTCCTTTCTCCATATTTTGTTCAATATGCATGTTTATGGTAGATCTGTCTCAATCTGATAGTATGGTTATGCAATGTCTATTAATCTTTCATTAAATCGTAGTGAAGTCTATTAGTGAATAAAATATATTGGTTTTTTAGATTTTAAATGTATTTTTCCATTTTTCAATAAATTTAAGTTGCTTAGGGGGCGTTTGGAAAGAGTTGGATATCAATACCCTTTTTGTATTTAAATTTGATCATCTCTTTGCAGATTCAAATTGGTGTTTCTCAAAATGATTTTGTATAGTTAAATATCAAATATATAAATAAGTCCCATTGTTCATTGATTAAATAACTCTTACTCTAAATATGGTGATCGTAATAGTGCTTCCTATGCTTCATGAGTGACCATTAAAATGTTCCATACAAACTCTCTGAATAAATTCTTGAAATGGATAGAATAACCAGTTACCAAGAATTTTTTATTAGATCATCTTGGGAATATTACAGTGGTTCAAAGTATATTATATTGGATGCACACCATTAGTAATATCCAAAAATAGATATTTGTATTCCTCTGTTGTTGAATTAGAATGTCTCAGAATCCATCATAAGCAATTGTTTGGTAAAAGTTGAAAACCATTAAAATTTAAGCTAGAAAAGTGGAGTTAATATTCCTATTTTATTTAGTAGAGGATATTACAAAGGATAGCATGTCAATTCTTGAAATAATGTGCAATAGAACACATGCGTGTTCTTTTGTGTACTGAGAAATGAAAAGAATATGGTTGATTACTGTTTTTTTCTTTGCCTTCTGAAGCTAACTGTGAATTTTTCTAAAGAAGTTAATGTATCTTGGGTGGAAGAATATGCATACATCCATTTCCAATTGTTCGAGAGAATTTCAATTTAGGTTTGATTTTTCTTTCTATTTTTATAATTCTTACAATTTAGAAGTGCTCATATTTTTTGTTTAAATGTTGTTATTATTGAATTGCAACTCTTATTCCATGAAGATGGAATTAAAACCTAGTCCAAACACAAACCAAAATCATATCACCACATAAAACCCATACAATTAAATAATAAAATATTAGAATCTTAATTCATGATATCGAGAACATAAGTGAACCATCTCGCATTTTACTATCCACTTTTCTTGATACAAATTTTTATTCCAATGGCCATGGCCATGCCTAATTATTTGAAATATCTAAATGTTGATGTTTGATAAAAATCATAGATGCTTGAACTTGAAAACTTTAATTGATCAATTTCAACACATATGATTCTGATAAATAAACCACATATATATCAACAACATATATATCAGGTGTATATATCAACCATATATAATCTCATAAATAAATTAGCCACATAAAAGAATCAACCATAAGAAACAAGATATACCCGAGGAACCTTCCAAACATGGAGGATGAAAAACCCAACAACTCTTTGAGTGTCATATATAGATTTGTAGAGAATAGTTTACAACGCATAAGCATATTTTTTGATAAGAGATCTTACCACAAGAATAGAGAAGATAGATCCAATGCAACCCTGCAAAAACAATTGTATCCAATAGTGTATTGAACTTTCCATATTCCTAACATATTAATAACAATCCAGAACACCTACCATGCAGAAGGGGGAGAATACAAGGCTTAGTAAACACACTAACATCAACACATGGCACATTCAGTAGTAGTAGCATGCACTAGAAATAGTTATTAGCTCTCTCCTAAGATTTAATGTCAAACTAATACTTCGATTACTTTTCGATGCACAAGATACACACCGTCCTTATTTATTTATATTTAAATGGAATCTAATTATCTTGAATTGAATGCGAACTGATGTATAACTGAATGAAAATTAAATGTGAATAGAATGTGAGCTGAATGTGAACTTAATGACCTGATTGTAAACTCACTGAAGTGAAATCAATATTCAATTGAATGCATGGCAGTAAATTTAGGAGACTAATGGAAAGTCTTTGGTACTTCAAAATCAATGTCATCCATGCAAAAACACTTTACATGAATTAAGGATATGTTCCTTATTTAACTGGCACATTATTTATTTGCAACTTAAGATTAACTGAGGACTTCATTATTCAAGTTCACTTGAGACATACCTGTGCAATTCAAATTCATTCTCTTTCTCTATGCTTTATCTCATTATTATTAATTCAATATTGCATGATCCTGTTGAGGCCTGGAAAATTGTAGGAAACAACAGCAAGGGATTATCCCCAGCCAACGTTCCCAACTAGCCTGTGACTATTTCGTATGGGAATCTATCCGGTTTATGGTTCAGCTACCATAGGTCAAGTAACAAAAATAAAGGTTTTTACCGGTTGCGGCCTGGTCCACCGTGTACATTTTTTTTGTTTTTTAAATTTAAGTATGGTATGCAAGTGACTATCTAAAATGAAAATTGATAAAGAAAATGAGGAGCGGTCACAATGTGATGCGTAGGTTCTTACCTCTCATTTTAAACTCTCTCGCATCTAAATCACACATGGCAGGAAATAAAACTAACTAAGTTGTCCCTAGGGACCGAGATTACCATTTAATGAGTAATGTATTAGTGTTCGTGCATTCAGAAAAATCACAGGTATTTGTTCTTTGATTCAAAACACATAAAAATGAATAGATAGATTAACAATAAGATAGCTCATTGTTGTGAAAACATTCATTACTCATAGTGGAAATTATCATAAAATAAACCAGAGAACATTCACACAAGAACATAGGTTCAACAAGTTAGAATGATCTCATAGTTAATAAATAAAAGCTGAAAATGAAATACTTCCCTTTCAACATCATTCATTTGCACATCATTTGAACATTCCACCAAAGCTTTATCCAACAAGACAAATTGTAATTATATATTGGAAAAGGAAATAGTTCTTCTTACAATGTGTTCTCACAAGTCTAACTGGGAAAAAGTCCTTCTTCCCTCTAACTTTCCTATATTTATACAAAAACCCAGCAAAACCTTTGGGTTATTCCAACCATTTTAATCTCATAGTTTTGTCATTTTGTGAATGCTCATGATTCATACAAATGTTACATTTTAGACAAACACTTTTATGAAGAGGACCAGCTTGGTAACTGACAAAATGCCCAAGCCTGAGCCTCTTTTCTTAGTGATTACGCTCTATAATTCGTTGGTCCTTTTGAGATCTTGTTGGTCTTAGCCTTTCACTCGCTTCTTTTATTCTAGCAACATCTCTGTTTCTTTATGCTTTAACTTTGTCGTTCAAGGTTTATCCTCTTGTGCTTTTCCTTTTAGGAATGTATTCTTTGCAACAATATTCCTATCCAGAACATATCCGATCATTAGTGTTTAACAAGGTAACACAAACTAGATCAATACATGCATCCTATAATATGAATTGTAAATAGTTTTAATAAAGAATGTCAAGACAGAAGAGATCCCACAAGTTTGTGCTTAAATCCCTGTTCAAAACTTAACTCATGTATGATAGAATAGATTTTTTCCTCCCACTCTAGGACATATCTAAACTAGAATGAAAAAATCCAACCAAAACCAAGACTAGAACAAATTAACTACCATTCTTCGAAACACCCAACCCCAAAACCATGCTCTTGCACTCAGACAACTTTAACATCGACCCGCGTCGATGACAAACCGCTGCGATTACAAAGAACAAAGTAAAACACAACAGAATATCGGGAAAAACCCCACCAACAGTACTAGGCATCGGGTGTAAAAAATGTCATCATCGGGTCGAAAAATAGGAATGGACAATTATCCCGCTAAGGAGCCGCAATGGCTGGTGATGCACATGCTAAGGGTTTCATAATAAAAGAAAACAATCGGTGAAAATCAAAACAAAGGTGAAAAATAGAACAACCACGTCGGATGGTTAGTCTGCTCTGGAGCCACATGGTGGTATTTAAAATAGACTATGGCTTCTGCCATGATATGAAACCACTGACAATCGGAACAGTTAATACCAAATCCCTGATCAAAAGTCCAACACAATTTCGATAGCGAAAAGAGAAAAAAATGATAAAATATTGAATCGGCATGGGTAAATCTAAATCATCGAAACGTTTGTTATTGATCCTCCAAAATGGCGACTGCAAAGAGGAATAGTACCCTGATGGTGATAAAATAAAACAAAAGTGCATCGACGGAAGACAGGGTTTTGAATCGGGTCATTATTCTATTGATCCTCTGCAACGGCGGCTACGTAGGTGACTATGGCCCTGATTCACAACTCAAACAATTTATGTTAGCGAAATAAAGAATCACCATAAGTAACAATTTAAGTCAAAACACAGCATCAGCATAAAAGGATATTCATTCAACAGTCATTCTCAAAAAATCAAAACTTGCAGTAAAGTTAAGCAATCCCAACAAACTAAGAAAGACAAAAATTGAAAGGAGGGTCCCAAATTTTAGAAGTTTGGGAAATTGTTGCAGCTGTAATAATTGGCGACTAACAGGTGAGCCTAGATCTCTGAATTGACTCTTCCTCAAGTAACAAACTGTTGAACAATAAAAACAACATGTTGAATTCTTTTAGATGTCTAGATTTCCCCAATGGAAAATATATGTACTTTTAAACATTGATGATAGTCCAATTTTAGGAAAATGGAACCCAAAATCTCAAAGTCAAGATAACTCTTTAGAGGCCAAAATAAACGAGTTTCATTTTACCTCTATCTTTGGGTAGCTTCTAGCTTGGACACCACAAGAATGTAACATATGGTAAATTGAGATATTCATTTGTTCCTCATTCCCATGCCATTTTGCACCTTTTTGTGCTTGTGAACCTTTTGTCCTTTTGAGTCCTCCTCATGTTTTTCTTTCTACATTTTTTATTCAGGCTCCTCAATCTATAGTATCCTTTTGTGTGAGAGATGTATTTAATTTTCCACTCACGGATGGAGAAAAACTTTTGGCAATTTTTTACTTATATGATTCGGTACTTTGCTTTGATAGATATTGCTTTTTTTTTTAAGGACTTTTGACTCTTATTAGCCTTTAGGATTTCAATGTTTGGCATTAAATCATTTATATATAATATACTATTTACCTTGCTTCCTTTCCATGGGTTTTTTTCCATCACCCTCTAGGACATTTTAGATGTGAGATGGATGGGGCCTCGAAATAGTATTCCAAACCTCTTGATCCCGAGTTATCTTTCAGGGATTAAGTAGGAATTCAATGTTTTCATAGCCATTTAGGAAAACTACTTACTAGAAGAAATTCCATCAGATTCAAACAATAGGATATAGTATTATACACAAATATCTCAATTAATCTAGAACTCTGATGCTTTCCATGCAACCAAAAGTTTGCCTCTTTTATTGAAATCAAAAATAAATTTTAACTAAAAACAAGTAGAAATGAAATAAATCAATATAAACAACCAAATCAACTTATTTATGTACAAAACAAAACAAAAAATCAAGAAAAATAAGGTTTGAAAACTAAACCATTAACTGGTAAGTTCTCTTCCCACCCCTATAAATCTTGCAATTTATAGGTTGAGGGGCCAAGTTTTTCCACAATCTTAAAAGGAACTACCCATAACCGTTGAAACTTAGTTTGATTCCCTTTTTCATCATGTGGGTGATCCCATTTAAGAACCAGGTCTCCCACTTCAAATTCCTTTGTTCCAGCTTTGTGCTTATCAAACCACCTTTTCACTACTTCCTGTTGTTGCTTAAAACATTCTTTTGACTTGGATCTAGACTCTTCCACCTTCAAAAGATTATAAATTCTCAGTTGTAGGATTTCGTTGTCCGTGCCTCTAGAATATTGGGCTATTATGGAAGATGGTAGCATAATGTTAGGAGGAAGTATAGATTCTTTTCGATAAACAAGAGTATATGGTGACACACCTAGGGAATTCTTCTATGTGACCCTATCAGCCCGAAGAGTGTTCAGTAGTGCTAAATTCCAACTTCTTTGGTTTTCTATGACAGTATTTTTCAAGATCCTAATCAAATTCTTGTTCGTAGATTCAGCCAAACCATTTCCTTGTGGGTAGTAGTTGGCAGAATAATGCAACTTAATTCCTTTTTCATGAGAAAATGCAGTTAATTAAATGGAATAAAAATAAGTAGCATTATAAAAAACCAGGGAAATTGGAACTCCAAACCTGGTCATAATATGATCCTGCAAGAAATCCATGACCACATCTTCATTGACTTTACGTACCGGAATGCCTTTGACCCATCTACTAAAGTAGTCAGTTGCCGTTAAAATATATTTGTGCTGCAAGGAAGAATTTTGTTTTATTTCTCCAATGATATCAATTCCCCATTTCTCAAATGGTTTCGTTATCATAATTGGCTTCAATGGTCCTGTTGCTTTGGCTTGTCTTCCCCCACACCTCTCACAGATATCACACTTTCTAACATGCGCATGAGCATACTTGAACAATGTGGGCCAATAGTACCCAGCTCTGAGAATCTTGTGGGATATCGTATATCTAGAAAAATGGCCTCTAGTAGGCCCATCATGTATCTGAGTTATGACCCTTTTTGCATCTTCCTTCTCTAGACACCTGAGAAGAACTCCATCATAATTCTTCCTGAATAAAATTCCATCAATGATTTGATACGCAACTGATTTAAGGAACAATGCTCTTTGCTGCTTGGAATTCCAATGTTCGGGAAACACCCCTTCCTGAAGTTAATGAACAAGGTCTCGGTACAAGGAATATGGAACTGTGAAAAGAGGACACACATCCATCATATGTAACTCTACTTCACTTTCCCAATTGTTTTCTTCAATACTATTGCCTTCAGCCATTAGTTTGCACAGTCCTTTCCCTCTAATGATGGAGGCTGGCTTGAATTCAAGGTCATACTATTGTAAAGATAATACCCAGTTGCCTCTTCTTTCTCCTAATTCTTTTTTCAAGAAAAGAGACCTCACAGCTGGGTGTGGAACTATTACCTTGGTCTGGTTCTTAAGTATGTACAGCCTGAATTGTTTTACCGCTTTGAAGATTGCATAAGCTTTCCTGTCCACAGCTAGGTAATTTAATTCGCCCCCCTGCAAGCTAGTGCTCATGAATGATATGGGGAACTCATCTCCCCCATCTTCCTTCTGAGTAAGCACCGCTACTAGTGAATCGTCAGATGCGAATGTGTACAAAATAAAATCCTTCTCATAATCTGGACTTTTGAGAGAGGGTGCATGAGCAATAGATGTCTTTATTTTACTGAATGCATTATTCTCTACATAATTCTATCTGAATTGTACACTTTGTTTCACCATTTGCTGGAAAGGCTTAACAATTTGGGCGAAATCTGGCACAAACCTTCACATGAAATTTATTGTCCCCATAAATGATTGCACGCCATTTTTGTTATGGGCTAAGCAGATCTATTCGATAGCTTTGATCCTTTCTGGGTCGATGGAGATCCCCTTCTTAGATACCATGCGACCTAGTAGCTTTCCTTCTGTAACAACAAACACACACTTATTGGGGTTTAGCAAGATACCATATTTTTGGCAAAGCTCGAAAATCTGTTTTAGATGGAATGCGTGTTATTCTATTTTCTTTGAAAATAGTGTGATGTGATCGAGGTATACCACAACACTGCGACCAATAAGACCATGGAAAGCTATATCCATACCCCTCTGGAAAGTGGCTCTAGCATTTATGAGTCCAAAGGGCATCCTTCTTTAAGCAAAAGTCCCCCATCTTGTTCTGAATGTAGTTTTGAGTCTATCTTCTTCAGTTACTAATACTTGATTTTAACCATTGAATCCATCTAATAAAGAAAATAACTCAGAACCTGAAACCATTTGCAATATCTGTTCCATGGGTGGGACTGGATAATTCTCTTTATCTGAAGCACGATTTAAGTTCCTGAAATCCACACATAGTCTAATTTCTCTAGATTTCTTCCTTACTGGTACCAGATTTGAAACCCATTCTGAGTGTCTAACTTTGAAGATAATTTTAGCATCCAACAATTTCTTTACATCATTCTAAATTAGAGGCTCCATTTTTGGGTGCATTTTCCTCAAAGTCTGCTGATAGGGCTTGACCCCTGTTCTAATAGGGATGAAACGCTGAATAATCATAGTGTCATATGTTTTCAAATTTTCATATGTCTAGGAAAACACATCTTTGTGTTGTTTGAACAAACTGATGAACTTATTTCTTTCACTTGGGGAGCAACATGTTCCCAAATTCACATATTTAGGCTCGATTGTAGTTCCTAAATTAATCAACTCGAATTGTAGAGACGAGCTATGAGTCTTAATATTTGCTAGCCTTCTGGATTTGTTGTTTAGATCAAACATTCACTCTAAAGTCCTAACTCCTTTAGGAATAAAATTGTCTAATTTTAGCTCAGCTTGATGTTCTTCATCATCAATGATTGCCCCTTTGAAGGTTTCATCATTCATCAAACATTCCAGAATCTGCTGATCGTCATCAAAAACTCATAAATTTGTAATCATGTCTGGAATAGAGGGCTTGAAAATTCATTCAATAGACCACTTGTCATTAGAAGCTACAAGCCTCACAGCTGAGGTGGCTAACAAGTCAGCAGTTGCTGCATTCTTTAGTCGAGGAATCGATACAGTATTAAATGCATAAATTTTTTTTAGCAAATCCCATACTTCATTTTGATAAGCTTTTACATGAGGGGAAATGCAATGCATCTGATTTCGAATTTGTTTTCAGATTTTCTACTTTTAATTCAATCACTTTTCTTAGTCCCTAAAATAATGCTTCATATTCGGCTGTGTTATTGGTACATTCAAACTCTAACCTACATGAAAGAAAATGTTTATTTTTCTTAGGATCAATTAGGACACAACCAGCTCCTGATCCTTCCAAAGTTTTAGATCCATCAAAGAAAAGTGCCCAGAAATCATCTATTACTATTGTACATGAATCAACATCTACATCTAAAGCTAAATCTACTATTTTACAATCAATTTCATCAGCCTGCAAAAACCGAAGGAGATTAGGATGGGTGTCTGATGTACTACTAGCTTCTTCCACTTGGTAATTTCCTGGTTCTAGCTCAATGAAGTAGTTCCCTAAAATAGAATTGACAGGTTCCTTCTTACCTTCTAACTGAGTGACATTGTGTTTCATGTGGGGCTCTCTTAGAACTTTAATTTTATTTGGGCTTCCTTTATAAGGTAACCAAAGATATGAGAAATCTTAAGCAAAATATCCATTCAGCTTCTCCAACCAATCTCTACTCAAAACAAGTCCATACGCCTCAGTTATGTCTACTATTACAACATCAATGAACTGACATACCTTTTCATTTGAAGATAATTGAATTCAAGCATCCTCCATTTCCCCAATTACCTTCACATTTGTTCTGTCTAACTAAATAAACTACCAGGTAGATGGTTTAGGCTGTCCATTTATCTTTTTGCAAACTAACAGTGGCATAAGATTTACTGATGCCCCCGAGTCTACCAGCTAGTTGTGCACATTATGATTGAAAATTTCAAAAGTAAGGAGGAAAGGTGGATTTTTGCCTTTAGGCTTGCCTTCCACACTTGCTTCACCAATTTCTTCTTCTTGGGGTTGATTGTTAGTGGGCAACTTCTTCTATGGCATTTCAAGTGCTTTCAATAACTTTTCTTTCTGCTGTGGCACATTACAAATCTCAAATAGTGAAATATTTTCCTTTACCTTTTTGATATCCTCCACAATGTCATACTCCATCTTATTTTCTGTTAGATTCGTTTTTACATTATTGATCTTCTCTTCAATGGGCTTAGTAGGCATGTTGATCTGCTTTGGATTTTGACTGGTAATGGTAAACTCAAGAATTTTATTAGTTGTGGTGTTTTTCTGAAATTTCTTTACATTCTTCCAGAGTCTCTTAATTTTCGGGATTATTAACCTGTCTTCTTTAATAAGCCCTTGGCTTCTCGTTGTAACCTTTGCTTCTGATATGTCCTCATGTCTCAAATCACTTTCCTTTTCGGTATCAAACATCGAGACATAGTCCCATAAAACCATGGCATGAGCATCCTCTTGCTTTTCCATTGATTTATTATCATTTCCTTCCTCATCATTTGCTTCTGTTAATTTGGAATCCAACATTTGATTCATCACTAATGTCATTGAATATATCCACTAAGGAAATTTTTTTTCAGAATGAGGCTGTTGGTGGAAAGTACAAAAATTATCCATACCTACCTCCATTAAGTTCATTGATGTAGGACTGTGTGGAGGAGGTTTAGACTGATTGTTGTCTTCTCTCTTCTTGTAATAAGGCTTATAAGACTTCTGAGCTTCCTTTTCCTTTTCCATGTCTATTATTCTATTGGAAAGCTTATGCATCATCTTTGCCATTCCTTTGAAATCATGTGATTGTCCCTCTTTAGGCTTAGTAAATAACAAAGCTTTTTTCCCAACATTTTTCTCTCCTAACTGCCCAGGATAATATTATATGCTTTCCTTTTTAGCTTCTACTCTCTTCACTTCTCCATAAGTCTCTACTAGCATAGGTTTGGCTTTCATCTTAGCAAACATGGCCAAATCAGGCCCTAGGGCTGAAGTATAATATTCAATCAAAACTTTATCTGAGGGCTTATCGGTTTCAGAAAAATTCTTAAGATAAGTTGCAAATATTTGAGTAAAACTATGCACCTTTTCTTTTCTCTCTTTCTTTAAAGCACACAGTCCTTTCATGAGAGCTGCATGAGTTTTTTGGGCTGCATATTTGCTTCTGAAAATCCTTTCAAAAGTGTCCCAATTTGGGATTGAGTTTACAGGCAGACCAAAATACCATGAGACTACATCTTCTTGTTCTCTAGCCTTTAGTCCTTCTATGGTCAAGTAGAAACTTTTCAAATGGTCATCTACTAAAAAATTCTCACTTGGGTCAAAATTGGGCAACATATTCTCAAAAGCCCGAGGTAAGTCATGCAAAGGAGGTGCTAGGTTTAAAGGTGATCTTGATTTCCAAGCAGGTGGTGGATTTGGTTGGTTAGGTGTCTGATTTGAATTTACACCTACCATGAGTCTGGGTGGAGAGTGAGGTGGTGAATGAATAGGAGTATGGACTTGTGAACTGTTAGGTGTATCAGGGCCTACTTCATTCAAAGGCTGACCAACTTCCTGTAAAGCTATTTCTACAAGTTCTTCCCAATCTCCAACTAACATAGAGTCTTCCACTATAGGATGGTCTTTCTTCTTGTACTCTCTTCTAGGCAAGGTAGGGATAATTGGTAATCCTCCAATATTCTTCACATAAGCCCTAGTGTGTCTTCTCAAATCATTCAAAACTTCATTGTCCATAGAATACAAATTTTCTCTATTCTCTTCCGGAATCGGATTAGGAAATGAACTGCTTTCAAAAGTATCACTGGTGGAGTAATTTCAAGGAAACGGGTTTCCTTGGCTAGCCATGCACCGATGGCCCTCCTTCTAGAACCAAAAACTATTGAGGACTGGAAAATCACAAGCACCAATAGCAATGGATTCTCCCCAGTCAATGTTCCCAACTAGCCCGTGACTGTTTGCTATGGGGAATCCATCTGGTTTACGGTCCGGCTACCATAGGTCAAGTAACACAAATAAAGGGTTTTATTGGTGGTGTCCCGGTCCACCGTGTATATTTTTTCTGTTATTTAAATTTAAGTATGATATGCAAGTGCCTATATAAAATGCAAGATTGATTAAGAAAATGAGGAGCGGTCACAATGTGATGTGTAGGTTCTTACCTCTCATCTTAAACTCTCTCGCATCTAAATCACACATGGCAAAAAATAAAACTAACTAAGTTGTCCCTAGGGAGCGATATTATCATTTAATGAGTAATGTATTACTGTTTGTGCATTGATAAAAATCACAGGTAGTTGTTCTTTGATTCAAAACACATAAACATGAATAGATAGATGAACAATAAGATAGCTCATTGCTGTGAAAACATTCATTACTCATAGTGGAAATTATCATAAAATAAACCAGAGAACATTCACACAATAACATAGGTTCAACAAGTTAGAACGATCCCAGAGTTAATGAATAAAAGATGAAAACAAAATATTTCCCTGTCAACATTATTCATTTGCATAGAATTTGAACATTCCATCAAAGCTTTCTCCAATAGGCAAAATTGTAATTATAAATTGCAAAACGAAATAGTTCTTCTTACAATGTGTTCTCACAAGTCTAACTAGGAAAAATTCCTTCTTCCCTCTAACTTTCTTATATTTATACAAAAACCCAACAAAACCTTTAGGTTGCCCCAACCGTTTTAATCTCATAGTTTTGTCATTTTGTGAATGCTCATGATTCATACAAATGTTACATTTTAGATAAACACTTTTATGAAGAGGGACCAACTTGGTAACTGACAAACTGCCCAGGCCTGAGCCTCTGCTCTTGATGATTATGCTCTATAATTCATTGGTCCTTTTGAGATCTTGTTGGTCTTAGCCTTTCGCTCTCTTCTTTTCTTCGAGCAAAATCTCTGTTTCCTTATGCTTTAACTTCTTTCAAGGTTGCTCCTCTTGTGCTTTGCCTTTTAGGCATGTATTCTTTGCAACAATCTTCCTATCCTGAACATATCAGATCATTAGTGTTTAACAAGGTAACACAAACTAGATCAATACATGCATCCTATAATATGAATTATAACAATTTTAATAAAGAATGTCAAGACAGAAGAGATCCCGCAAGTTTGTGCTTAAACCCCTATTCAAAACTTAACTCGTGAATGATAGAAGAGATTTTTTCCTCCCACTATAGGCCATATCTAAACTAGAACTAAAAACTCCAACGAAAACCAAGACCATGACAAAGTAACTACCATTCTTTGAAACACCCAACCCCAAAACCACGCTCTTCCAGTCAGACAACTTTAACATTGACCTGCATCCACAGGAAACCTCGGCCATTACAAAGAACAAAGTAAAAGACATCAGAATGGTGGGAAGAACCCCATGGACAGTACTAGACATTGAGTAGAAAAAACCTCATCGGCGGGTGGAAAACTAGGAAGAGGTGATTAGCCCGCTAAGGAGGCACAACGGTTCTACAATAAAAGAAAACAATAAAAGAAAACAATTGGCAAAAATCAAACCAAAGGAGAAAAATAGAACAACCACTTCAGATGGTTAGTCCACTCTGAAGTTGCAATAGTGGTATTTAAAATAGACTATGGCTTCTGCCAAGATATGAAACCATCGGCGATCGAAACATTTAATACCAAATACTTGATCAAAAGTCCAACACAATTTCAATAGCGAAAAGAGAAAAAACGATAAAATATGAAATCGGTGTGGGTAAGTCTAAACCGTCGGAATGTTTGTTACTGATCCTCCAAAATAGCAGCTACAAAGAGGACTAATGCCCTGACGATGATAAAATAAAACAAAAGTGCATCAGCAGAAGACATGGTTTTGAATCAAGTCGTTATTCTACTGAGCCTCCGCAACGGCTATTGCGTAGGTGACTACGGCCCCGATTCACAACTCAAACACTTTCCATCAGAGAAATAATAAATCACCATAAGTCACAATTTAACTCAAAAGGAATCATCAGCATAAAAGGATATTCATTCAATAGTAATTCTCAAAAAATCAAAACTTGCAGTAAGGTTAAGTAATCCCAACAAACTACGCAAGACAAAAATTGAAAGGAGGGTGCCAAATTTTAGAAGTTTGGGAAATCGTTGCAGCTACAACAGATGCATATGTGTTTTAATTAATTATCAATCTTATCATATGATAGTGAGAATAATTTTTACACATTATAATGGTCATGTATATTACCTCGAACGATATAGTCATATGCGAAAGTACTTCACTATAGAGGTGACCAGTTTCTAGAAAAGACTTAGTAGCTTTATCCATCTTGAATGACGATTGTTAGTAATACATCATAATGCATAGCCAATTTACCAATTAAATTATGCCACCTCAATAAATGTGGATATTGGTAGGACTTAATATTACTCACAATTGTACTATCTTGATATTACTCAAAAGACTAGTCTATATATTACTCATAAGACTCATCTTGATATTACTCATAATCTAATGTCCATAACTTGGAGGTACATCTCATAGGCACCTTCTATGAGAATACTTGACTTGATATTACTCACTATTATAGTGTTGATATTACTCACAAGACTCAACTTGATATTACTCACAAGCTCTACAATACACTAGAATGGAATTCAGCACTTACTTCTGATTATGTAGGAACCAATCCTATAGTCACATCACAATGGCTCATCACTCATATCTAACATGGAAGGAACCAATCCTCTCGCCATGGAATAATAGCTCATCCCTTTCATCTGACCATGGAAGGAACCAATTGTCTCACCATGTCAGAATGAATCTTGGTCTCATCATTTCCCCTTGGAGGGAACCTCGATCAGGAGAACACCAAGCTTCTCCCTGAAGTACTCAAACTTCACCCTAGCCAATGTCTTTGTCAACACATCATCTATCTTATCATTGTTGACAACATATTGGAGCTTCACAGCTCCCCTTTGCACCATATCCCTAATATAGTGATACTTGATCTTGATATGCTTCGACTTGTCATGGAACACTGGATTCTATGACAACTTCACGAAACTCTGATTTTCACAATGTATACGAGTAGCATCCATATGGAGATCAAATAAATCAGACAGTAGCTTCCTAAGCCATACTACCTCACAACTATCTAAACAAGCTGTGACATACTCTGCTTCAGCTATACTCAGTGCCACACAGGATTGCTTCCTGCTAAACTAAGAGATCACACTTGATCCCATACTGAAGCAACACCCTGACGTGCTCTTCCTATCGATGGCACCGCCTGCCCAATCTAAATCAACATAACCCTCCATGTTAATCTTCTGATTTTCCTCATTCTTGAGCCCATAATCAATTGTACCCCTCAGGTACCTCAGAATATGCTTGGCAGCAATCAAGTGAGCATGTCTCAGATCTGTCAGACACTAGCTCAATGTGTTCATAGAAAAGCAAATATTTGCTCTCTTGTTTGTCAAGTACATCAAGGACCAAATCATCTAATGATACATTCTAGCATCAACCGCTTCTGATGAAGCATCACTCAACAACTTCAGGTTCAATGCCATAGGGTGGCCATAGGTGTGTTCATGGCCTTGCAGTCCATCATCCTGAACCTCTTCAGGATTTCTACTGCATATTTCCCTTGTCCGAGGGAGATTCCATCCGCATTTTGCCACACCTCGATGCCTAGAAAATAGTGCACCATGCCTAAGTCCTTCATTTCGAACTCCGCATCAAGCTTTCTCTTTGTATCAGTAATTGTTGTAATCTCATAGATCACATAAGGTTACCAATAATACATGCTAAAACATACATAAATATAAAACAGAGACAAGAGACAAGAACAAATAGGATTAAAACAGATTATATTATTACAATGAGTCCATACAATCCAGAGAATTGAATTGAGTTCTCATTTGGCTCAACAGCCTAATATATACAATTTACAGACAGTTACAAAATAACTACCTGTCGGTTCGGTGAACTGACATGACTTTTTAGATAGCCGACCTAATATTTTAGTTTACTCGACCGAACGACTTAGTCGGCCAATCGACTAAGTCGACCCATCGACTTAGTCAGTTGATCGACTAAGTCGGTTGATCGACTAAGTCGATCCTCATTCAAGTCGAATTATCGACTTGCTCCTTCTACATCTCCCCCATGAACAAAATGTTTCTTTGTCCCAAAGAAACAACGAGGTACAAAAAAATTGTTTGTTTGGTCTTCCAAAATTTTATTGTCGCGGACTGTGAAGACGGATGGTCGGTCTTTTCTGTACACAGACCTCAACAATGGCTAAAGCTGTGGTGGTGAGGTGATGTTGGAAGTCTATCCAACTATGCAAAGATTTTTGGATGTCGATGGTTAATGTGGTTAAGCTTGATAGGACAGACATCTTCTCCGAGATTGGGACTTCCGCTATCTTTTCCATGTTGGGTACCATGAACTGGTTCTGCTCTTCTGCAGTCTCGATGAGTTGTTTCATCTATGGGTAGATGATGTTGAATTTCTCTAGGCTGGGGTGAGCTTGTTGCACCCACTGGTGTGCTTCCCTTTCTAGTTTCTGCAGTTTGGTGGTTTCCAGCACTATCTGTTCTTCTATCGTCGGCCTAAGTGCTGCCTCCGTGGTATTCCTACTCTCCAAAGTTTGAATCCATTGCCGAGTCTGTCATGTTTGTTGATAAACTTTCCCATAATGAGTAGGCTAGTCTCTCAGGACTTCTTCGGTTATGACATAATCCTCCATATGGTCCTGTAGTACTTTGTATTCCTCCGAGAATGCAGTGTGTTGTGCTAGTAGCAGTCTGGCAGTCTCCTCCTTCTGTTCCTCTTTAGTTTCCCGAAGGTGTACTTGGAGGGTCGACACCATGCTCTCAAAGAGATGATACACTCTTTCAAGCAGTCTATCTATGTCAAATTCTATGGGTCCTAGTATGACGGACTGAGCTAAAGTCCTGCATTTGTCGAGAAACTCGACCTGTTTTGTATTTTTGTCTGTGAGTTCTTTGGTTTTTCGCTCATTCCTTGTCTTGGCTTCTTTGGATATAGTTTTGAGGAGTTGGCCCACCTCTGTTTCAGTCAAGGATCTTGCATATTTCAAGTTAATCCAAAGTCTAGGAGTATTTCCATGATTCTCCTTCCTCTTCTTGTGCTTTTTTTCTTTTGTCTCCTGTGTACCTGCAACAGTTCAGGGGGGCCTTTGGTTTGTGGGATAGAAGTCGATGGTTTTTCTGGCTGGGGAGGTGGTATGACCACCTCTAGCTGGGTGGATGTAGTTGGTTGTGATAGGTCTATCTGTGAATCAGGGGGTGGTGGGTATGGTGGGGATGGTGGTGGCGGTGGTGATGGAGTGGGGGAATGGTTGGGGGTGATGGGTTTCAGGGAAGTACGATGTGGACTTACGTCGGAAGGTATGTCTGCTTCCAGTGGTGTAGTGGTTGGTACGTCGGCCTAGGGTTCGGGGTCGGTTGGTTCAATAGTAGACTGCACTTGTCCAATCATGTCATATTCTTTGTCGGAGTGTTGTGTGAAGGTCAACATGATGTGTACAAATACTATGGGTTGTGTTCTACTAGCTGTATACATGGGAGCCTGGATGGTAATTTTGTGGGCCGACTGAAATAGCACAGGAAATGTCTCGAAGAAAACTTTTAATTCAGTATCTTTATCAAATTTTTCTTTTACTATCTCTGGCATTGCGCTTTTGTATAAGTCGAGGGGGCTGACCGACTGTTTTTCTGGTGCTTGATCCTCAACTATTTGCATTGGTGATGGAGGTGGAGGTGTCGAAACAAGATCGACGACGTTTTTAGGTGTCATCGTTGTTTTTTCCTTCTTTGGTCAACCTTCGGGGGCTCCTGATTCTACAAACCACTGGAACTGAGTTTCAACCAACACTTTATTTGTGGCTTCATCCTCTATAATGTCAATGGCAGCAGCTGCCAATTCATATTCATCATCTGATGATTCAACAATGATAAGTTTTTGCTTACCTTTTCCTTGTTGTTGTTCTTTTGCTTTGATTTTCTTCCTAGCTACTGCTATCTCATTGGCGAGTTTCTAAATTATGCCTTTTGTAACAGCATACTCAGGGTTGTCTGGTTCGACTTCGCCCATTGGTTCCTCAGTCGGGACGACACTTTCTGGAGCCATACGATTTGTTTGCTGCTGTGGTTATGGCTTTGGTTTTGTCGGCTATGGGTCTTCTCTCTTTGTGGTCGAAGGTTTGATAGTTATTTGTACTCGAGAATTTGGTTCGACCGGTATGTCCTCTGACACAAATGTACTAATGTAGAGGTTGACCTCATAGTCTTCCTCTTTCTCTTGGTCGGTGAGTGGCTCCTCGATTGAGAAGTCAACATGTTTCGCTACTTCTAGCACTGGTATTTTTGTCTTACCCTGTCGAGACAAGTCTCGGAATATTTGCTCGACAGATGGATAATAGTCAAGTGCTTTGGCGTTGGAGGCCTCGCCCTGCATGTATGTGGGAGTTCACTGGTAGATTTCATCTAATGTTCTGAGGCACCCTCCATGTAGTTGTGCGAACTTTCAGTTGTTGGAACAAGTTCTCTAAAAATACTTTCCCATGCTCCAGTTCATGCGGGGTTCCTTTCTGGGAAAAGGGTTTAAACCTATACATGTCGAACCTTGATGGCTCTTTGAAGACTAGGCTTTTTTTTGGACATATGTGGTACATAACAATCCATAAGATGAGGGAGGGGAACTTGATGATTCCCCCCATCTCTTGGCATTGCTCACAGATAGTTTTTATCATGTCGGTGACATAATCCCCCCATTTGTAGATTCAACCGTCGGTGGTAATAGTGTAGATGGATTCTAGCATTTCTAAATTGAGGTCGCTTCCTTAACCTACTAATGTGAGTGTGATTGTGATGATTTTGGACACAATCTGTGGCATTCTAGTTGTGATTTGGTCGATCATCAACCCTTTTGAGTTTTTCCCAGAAGATGATCCTGTAAGCTCTTTGACCAATCCTTCTTTGATTTCGACTGGGACAGGGTCTCCTTTGTTAGATAGGCCAGTTAGTTTGGAGATGACATCCCCAGAAATGTCAATTGGCTCATCAAAGTAGAACCAACCGTTGTGATATCAGCTGATAATGAATTTCACAGCAGCTTCTTTCGTGACACCAAAGCTTTCCATTAGTGGTGCATTGGCATATCCAAAAAGGGTGTTGTGTCTGACCTTTTCTGCTACTTGAGTCATCTTTTTGTCGACAAAGGCCCACTCTTGGATCTCAGCCCATAGTTTTTGCCATGGGCCCTCCTACACTTTGGCGTTTTTTATGTTCTTTAGTATGCATATCAAAGGTGTATCCGTAGCCTAGATCTCTTTTGCCTTGGTCAATGCTTTGGTCTACTTGGGGGCCATTGTGTCTGTTTGCTCGAGGTTACTACAGGGTTCTTGGTTTTTGGTCGACTGAGTGTTCAAATGCTTTAGGTGTAAAGGCTGTGGTGAATGAACCTTCAACGGTCTAGTATTTATAGGTGATGGTGTGGTTGTGTTCAGTAATGGATGTATTAATGGTGGACTTGACGTTCCATCTATAATACCCAACTGTGAACTAATGGTGAATTTCTTTCGGCACTTGAGGTCATAAATGTGCGATGGGACTATTGAGGTTATCGGCTGGTGTCGGTGCTAAGAATGGTCGACAAGAATGGTCAGTGAAAATGGTCGAGGGTCATGATGTCGGTTGTCGAACTGGTGATTTCTTGTCATGTTTTGTTGTGTCTGGGGTATTATTTTATTTTTGGAATTTGTAGCTTTTTATGGATTTTGGTTGCCTCTTATGGTCGTTATATGATTTTTTTTATTAGTTTATGTAATGTTTTAGTCAGGCTCCATTAACGAGCTTCCAAAATACTAGGCCTTCCATCGTCCTTAGTCAGACTGAACCTTGGGATGTATCTCTTCAACAACGTAAGGTCCCATACATTCTATGTGGAGCTTCTTAGGTTTTCCTTTGATCCAACTATTGTAGAGTAAAGCAAAGTCACCGACCGCTAGGTTTTTGTTCTTGATGTTGCGGTTGTGCCATGCTTTCTGTTGTTGCTTCTCAATTTCTTGGTGTTGTATGGTGATGAGTCAGTGCTCTTCCAGCTTACTGAGCTGAATTAGTCAGTCCTTCCTTCCCTGTTCGACATCGAAATGGAGGATTTTTGCAATAGTAGGCGTATGTTGTCAGAAGTGTAGTGGGATGATTCCTTGTCAGTAGACTATTCGAAAGGGGGTTTGGTCGGTCGACCATTTATAGGCTATCCTATACGCCTATAAGACTGCAAGGATTTTCTCGTCCCAGTCGTCCCTTTCAATATTGCATATTTTGGTTAACCCTTTTGTTAATGTTTTATGAAAGCTTCAATCACCCCATTCGACTGAGGATGATATGTTGTACTCCGTCGGTGGTCGATGTGGAATTGGTCGGTCAAGTTTTTGATAGTTTTGTTGATAAAGTGTGTCCCTTAGTCGCTAATCAATGTTAGTGGGCATCCGAATCTAGTGATGATTTCTTCGTAGATAAACTTAGCGGCTACCTCACTCAAACATGTATCGATGGGTTCAACTTCTTCCCATTTAGTGACGTATTATACTGCAGTGATAATATATCTTGCACCTGATCTTTTTGCTAGGATAGGAAATGGTCCTATGAAGTCTATAGCCCAGATTTTGAATGTGAGACTGGGGTTTACTGATATCAAGGGCATTTTTTTGCTGGGTAGGGGTCGACCAAGTTGTTGGCATCTGTCACATCGACTAACAAAACTTTTTCAATCTCTGTGGAGCATTGGCCACCATAATCCTAATTGTTGGATTTTCTTTGCAGTTGTGTCTGCTTGGAAATGTCCTCCTTCAGGTCCATAGTGTGCTTCATGCATGATTTGGTCTTGTTCATGTTCGAGTACACACCTTCTGAGGATGTCATCTAATCCCATTTTGTATAAAAATCCATTGATGAGGCTGTATGGTGCAACATTCATAGATAAGATTTGTTTTTTCTTGGTATTCATACCTTCTGGTGCCTGACCATTTTCTAAGAACTGAGCTATTTCTTCTAGTTCTTCTGGCACTACTTCTATGGGAAAAAAATGTGCATCCGGTAAGTCATCGTTGACTTCGGTCGGTTCCTCTCCTGTGTCTATTCGGGATAGATGGTCTGGCCCAACATTTAGCTTTCCTGGTCAGACAACAACTTCAAACTCAAATTCTTAGAAAAGGAGTAGCCATCGACAAATCCTCCCATGAACCAATGTTGTAACCTCACAGATCACATAAGGTTACCAATAATACATGATAAAACATACATAAATATTGAAAAGAGACAAGAGACAAGAGCATATAGGATTAAAACAGATTATATTATTACAACGAGTCCATAAAATCTAGAGAACTGAACTGAGTTCTCATTTGGCTCAATAGCCTAATATATACAATTTATAGACGGTTACAAAATAACTACCTGTTGGTTCAGTGAATCGATGTGACTTTTTATATAGCCAACCTAATCTTTTAGTTTAGTCGACTGATCGACTTAGTCGGTCGATAGACTAAGTCATCCCATCGACTTAGTCAGTTGATCAACTAAGTTGGTCGTCGTTCAATTCGACTTATCGACTTGCTCCTTCTACAGTAATCAACCCATCCATACCTGTTACAAACAGATCATCTACATATAGTAGGAGCATCACTGGATTTCCGTCTTTAACCTTGTAGTAAAGGTTGGAATCTGCTTTACTTTTGGTAAATCCCAAACTGGATAGAAAGCTGTCAATTCTGCCATACCATGTCCTGGGTGCCTGTTTCAAACCGTACAGGGATTTCTTCAATCTATACACATGATACTCCCTATCATGTGTCTCAAAACCGAGTGGCTGTTGTATGTACACTTCTTCTTCCACTACACCATTCAAGAAGGCATTCTTGACATCCATTTGGTGTATCTTCCATCTCATCACTGTAGCCAAAGCAAGTGCTGATCCGATGGAAGTGTATCTAGCTATAGGTGCAAAGGTTTGTTTATAATTTATTCCTTCTTTCTATCGGAAGCCATGAGCCATGACTCTTTCTTTATGTTTCTCTATGCTGCCATTTGTAGCATGATTTATCTTGTAGATCCATTTGGAAGTTACAACCAACTTCCCTTCTAGTCTTGGGGAAACATCCCAAACCTCGTTCTTCCTGATCGATTGATACTCTTCGATCATAGAATCCTTCCATTCTTTTCATTCTATCCCTTCTTCATAATTGGAAGGTTTTTTATTGATAAAGTCACATAGTAAAGCTACATATCCGTAGCAGGATCTGGTTCTCTTTCTTTCTCTGTGATTCTCTTCTGGAGCCCCATATATTTCCAAACCTTGGATAGCTTCTCATACCCAAGTAGGATTTCTCTTTTGAGGATTATTCTCTTGAGGTGGATCTACAGGTTCTTGTGGTTCTTCAAATTCTCTATCTTCTTCTTGAGTCTCTTCGTTCATAGTTGTATCATGAATTCTGGGTGCTTCTGCTTCTTTAGGTTCTTCAGCAGGTCTCTTTCTAGATTTGTTGTAAGCTGTGGCTTTGTCAAATGTTACATCCTTTCTGATCTCGATCTTCTTGAATCATGGGAAATTGATCATGTAAGCCTTCGAGATTTCAGAGTATCCCACAAATATACCCTTATTTCTTGAAGGATCTAATTTTTTTCTCTTATCTTTTGGAATGTGTATCTACATAGGACAACCGAATATTCTAAGATGGTTGACTTCTAGTTTCTTGCTGGAAAATACTTCTTTAGGTGTCTTGTTCTAGAGTACTCTATGTAGAGTACGGTTATGTACATACACCATTGTTCTAGAAGCCTCTGCCCATAGATGCATGGGAAGATCTTGATGATGAAGCATTGCTCTTGTAGCTTCCATGATAGTTCTATTGTTTGTTTTTGCAACCGCATTCTGTTGTGGATTATATGGAGTGGATAACTCCCTCTTAATCCCTGATTCTTTTCATAAGTCTTTGAATTCATTTGATGTGAAGTCTCTGCCATTATCTAATCGAAACATCCCGATCTTCTTTTCTTTGTGGTTCTGAATCAAGGCTTTGAATTCCTTGAACTTGTTGAAAACTTCATCTTTGTTCTTCATGAAGTAAATCCATGTCTTCCTAGAAAAGCCATCAATGAAAGAAGCATAGTATACATACTCGCTTAGTGAACTTGATGACATTGGTCTACATACATCTGAGTGGATGATTTCCAATATTCCTTTTGCTTTGCTTTCACTACTTGGAAATGTCTTCTTTATATTCTTTCCTTTTGCACATCCTTTGCAGACCCCTTCATGTTTTGCTTGAATTTCTGGAAGACCTTCAACAACTTTGCTTGCAAGTGGTAGTGCTTTGTAGTGCACATGTGCAAGACTTATATGCCAAAGTTCATTTGGATCTACTATGTCATGGACCAATGCTTATTCTTGATGGCCCTTCAATTTGTATAATTTTCCTTCTTGTTCTCCAATCACTATTGCATCGTCAATAGTCATTACTCTTGACCACATGAGGACTTGTCCATCTACAAATGCAACCCTCATGCCTTTTGCATCCAGTGCCGATATGGAGAGAAGATTTTTATTTAGTCCTGGTACAAACAAGACATCATTCATTTTCATATACTTTCCAGAGTCTAGCTTGTAGGAGGATTCACCACTACCTTTTATGGGATATTGGTAGTCATCCCCAAGTTTCACCTTATGGGGTGAATTANACTTGAATCCTATCATGTGTTTGGAAGTCCCACTGTCAATAAGACAATATTTCCTTCCATGAGTGACAGTTCCCATGAGAGTGTAGATCAGAACATATTCTTCTTCACTTAAAGAGTCTTCACTTTCTTGTTTTACTCTCTTTTGGGGAGGATCATCATCCTCAGTAGTGTGAGC
Organism: Pseudotsuga menziesii; assembly: GCA_001517045.1. Classification (NCBI taxonomy): domain Eukaryota; kingdom Viridiplantae; phylum Streptophyta; class Pinopsida; order Pinales; family Pinaceae; genus Pseudotsuga; species Pseudotsuga menziesii. Next base: position 1,058,460 of record LPNX010538503.1, read on the forward strand.
ATGATGTATTCTTTTGGATTTTATCTTCTTCTTGGATCCATTCTTATTCATGGGACAATTTCCAGAAAAGTGTGTTATTTCATCGCATGTGTAACATTTGAGTTTGGATGAACCTTTCTAATGAGAATGCTTACCTTGGTGATGATGCTTTTCCCTTCTTCCTTTCTTGGAGTGTACTATGAGAGCTTGATCTTTACTTCCCATCTTTTCTTATTCAAATTCTATTCAAGCTTCTTCTTGTGAACATTCTTCCCATAGTCTATTGTACTTGACTAACTTCTTCCTAGCATAGATTCCTTGGATGAAAGAATCCCATGACCTAGCGAGACCATTCAAGGTTGTCATCACAATTTCTGCATTCTCCACTTCTTCATCTACTGCTTCAAGTTGTTCTTTAACCTAGGAGAACCTTGTGAAGTATGTTTGGATGGTCTCCTGATTTTGGATCTTTACATTCTTCAACTGGTTCCTTAGAGTCATCTTTCGATTGATGTTCTTCCCTTGAAATAGTTTGGTTAGGGCATAAAACATAGATTTAGGTGTCTTGAGGGAGGACACCTGTGCTATGAGGTGATCCTTTATTGAATCAACAATAATACTCTTTGACATAACCAACTTCTTCTTATGTAAGGCCTTAGCCTCATCTTCCTCTGGAAGTGGAACTTCCTCATGGATATAGGAGTCCAACTCATTTGCTTCTAGGACTAGGGAGATCCTATACTTCTAGGCTCATAATTTATCATCTCCCTCAAGATTTTCATCAATATTGGTATGATGATACATCTTAACTTAGAACCTCAAATGGAAATACAAAATATTTAGATCTTTCCAGGTCAATTTGTCGCATCTCGATTTGGAGATAAAATCCTACAGTGTTGGTTCAAAGAGTAGATTAGGGTTTTTCTTTTCTAGACTTCTATACAACCAAATGATTTGATCTTGACCCCTAATTTTTATTTTGAGGACGTGATCAATCCAGGCCTAGGCTCACTGAAGAATTCCACTTCCATGAAAAGCCCTAATTTTCGGCAGCAGTGTCGGGTCTAAAACTGAAAAACCTCAAAATTGGATTCTACTTCAACAGAAATATGTGACTTAAGGAGTATATTTATTCCAACCTTATTTTTTTGAAAAACTATGGAGAGAGATCCACAAATTAGGAATCCCTAGTTCCCACAGCTTCACAATGTCTTCTTCTCAGGTTAGCTCTGATACCATGTTAGATTTTTAACATTAAGCTTGCGTTACAATGGATCTTTAGCTAAGAGAATATCAAGCACATCAATCAAACACAAGAGACAATGAACACAATTTTTTTCCTTAGGGAAACCATAAATTGAGAAAACCCCGCAACTTCCCCAGAGATACAATGAGCACCAAAGTAAAACCCAAAACAGTAAGATGATCTCCCAACAGCATTAACCTTCTTTCTTCCTTGCCCCAGTGTCTTCCTCTTCCTCGGCTATGCACTAAAACTAAGTGTGAGTGAGTGTTTGTTAAATAGAGAGGATAGGTCTCTATTTATACTAATCCCAAATTGATTAAACCCAACTAGGTCCGACTTCACTAGGTGAGTCTAATAACCCTAGTTCCCCAGAACTGCGAGGAATTTAACCCTTAGACAATAGGAGGGTTACCCACCTTGACTTATCATGACTTGCTTACATTATAGAAACTCCCAATAGGAGCATCGGGGCATGACATGACTCAAGTGCATTACAAATACATCCTGGAATAAACATCGGGTTACAATACATCAGAAATACAAGTGAATACATTCTGAAGTTACATTTACATTTACATAATACTAGGATGTACTTGAAGGACAAACTTAGGGATACAATGGCCAAGGATTTGATGTTATAGAGCTTATTCTCAACATCAACTTGGAAAGATATAGGGATTATGCCCAAAGCTTCCAAATTTCTCTTTTCATGTGCTTCAAAGATTCATGCTTAACACAAATGTTTTCATAACTCATGTGTTCCAGAGCTTCTCGCTGAACACAAACATTAAATACTCATGTGCTCCAGAGATCCTCGCTCAACACAAAACATCTCATCAATTATGTGCTTCAGGGTCCACTCCCAACACATAAAATCAGACATAAAGCATATGTAATTGGCGTACACCCAATATATCAAACAAATCATCATGTTCATATGCAGTGGGATATTAGTCCCAATATACCAACTAAACATCAAAGTAACAATCATAATCAATAGGGATTATGCCCATATGTGTTACATCAACATTTGGGATATTACATCCCTCTCCTCTTAGAACAACACATCCCCTGGTGTTCTAGGGACTCAGCATGAAATCATGAAACAATTCGGGGTAAGCCTTTCTAATGGTGGCTTAATTCCCCAAGTATCCTCATTGGCCTAAAATTGCTTTCATTGCACTTTCAAATCGACTATGGTGTGCTTCTTGAGATGCACCTCTCGCTTGTCCAATATATGAAGGGGTTCAGGGGAAAACTCCCCTTTGGGTTCCACCTCTAATAAGGACCAACAAATCACATGTTTAGTATCATAAACATATTTCTTCAATAAAGATGCATGGAAAACATTATGAAATCTTATGTGAGTGGGTAATGCTAGTTCATAAGACACTAGCCCTCTCTTGGCCAATATCTCAAAGGGTCCACAAAATCTAGGTGCTAACTTACAACACCTTCTCAAGCTCAACAAGAGTTCTATTTCTTTTACTTTCAAGTAAACATGGTCACCTATTTGATAATATTTATATTTTCTTTTCTTATCCACGTAGATTTTTTGGTGGTCTTGTGCTTCTTTAAGGTTCAATTGTAACTTGGTAACCAATTGTTCCAAATCCTTTAGTAAGTCAGACCCTAACAGGAGCCAATCCACCGGGTTATCCCAAGTAACCAATGTTCTATACTTCTGTCCATAGAGTACCTCAAACGGACTCATCTTGACAGAAGTCTGTTATTTTTTGTTATATGCAAACTATGCAAGATGCAGGTAATCTTCCCACTTGGTGGGGTTGTTCATTACATACATCCTAAGCATGTCCTCTACCATCTGGTTTACATGTTCTATCTACGGGTGGTAAGCAGTACTAAAGTTCAACTGCGTCCCTAATATGCAGAATAAGGATCTCTGAAAGTTCTTGGTAAACTTAGTATCTTGATCCAAGATGATTACGTTGGGTATCCTCTGCAATCTAAACATCTCCTTCAAGACGATATCGATAATGTCTACTTCCTTGTATGTCAAATTCATTGGAATGAAGTGTGTTGATTTTGACAATTTGTGAACTACTACAAAGATAGAATCATTTTTCTTCTTACTCTTAGGTAGGCCTATGATAAAATCCATACTAATGAACTATCACTTCCATTCTGGATGTTATAATAATCAACCCATAGTTAGCTACCTTAGACATTAATTAATCCATTTTGTCTTATTTTCCTAGTTTCCTATATTCCACTCTATGCAAGTTGTCTTCCACATGTCCTAGAAGTCAAACTTGCTAAAACTAAGTCATGGAGCATTTGGGAAACCTCCTGGAAACCATATTTAGCATGTCTACTTTATTCTAGATTGTCCCTAGCGCATATCTGCTTTTTCTGCTACGTTGCCTGCTTTATTTAGATTTATAGCAAAAGGGAAAGTAAGACTAGGTGTAGTTGACTTATTTTTTTCCCTCATCATCCTCCATCCTTCTATCCTAATAAAAGCATGTATGATTTATATTTCCATCCCTTATTGTCTTTCCTACTTGAATTTCCCAATTCATGAGCCTCTAAGTGGATTTGGAAACTGCTTTATGCAGCTATGGGGGATTTGACTACATTTAGTAATCCTACTTTTTGACTATTTTGAATGACATACTTATGCATTTGAATATCTCATGTAATTATATATTTCATAAGCCCATTACTTCACAAGGTTGGATATTGTACAATTATTCAATACAAATTAGTGTTATGCTCCAATTTCAGTCTCCTTTGTTTGTAATTTTGCATGGTTGATTAGCAATTTGCGAGTGCTATTGTTCTATCACTTGGGTTCAATTTCCACATGGTATAAAAATTTTTGTATATCAATTTCTTTCCTTCCATATTGATATTGCTGGTTTGACATCTTGACCGAGAGCACATTCTGCTGGTTGAAGGGAACAGTTATGAGCTATGGATCAATCTCAGAAGATCATCTTGAATCCATTTAATTTATTTGAATGGAAAGAAAAGATCAAGATAGTGTTTAGAGAAAAGGTCTCTATAGGATGACTATGGAAATTGAGGCAGAGCCCAATGCAACTATAGAGAAAATTAAATGGCACGACAGGAGGGATGAGGCCTATGGTCTTTTGTGTCTAAGCATATCAAGAGACCTCCTCTTCCATCTTGATGGTTTGACCTCACCAAATGAAGTATGGGATAATCTTGTAGAGATTTTTGGTAAGACATATGAGATGAGAGGAAATCGAATAGAGCATGAATTGATCTCTTTGAGTCCCAGCAACTTCAAATCCCTGCAACTCTAATTTTCCAAGTTTAAAGACCTTGTTTTGCAGCTAAAACAGTGTGGAATTGAGAAGAAGGAAGAGAAACTAGTTTTGGCCATACTCTTGAAGCTTGACCCTGACTATTCAGTGTTTGTCTCAACCTTCCATGCCACCAAGTTGACATTTTGAGCCTGGAAGATGCCTAACTTTGCAGAGTTCATGGAATCCCTCACACAAGAACAAGATAAACTAATGATGATGGGCACCATCAAACCTTCCAAATACCAAGCTTTGGTTGCTGGAGATTCAAGGGTGGATTCAAAAGGAAATAAGAAAGCTAAGAAGCCACCTAAGCAAAAGAGAGATGAGAACACATCTCAAGAGGAGTCCCAAGGCTCCAAGAAGAAATTCCAGAAGAAGAACAAATGAGAAATGAGCAAGTATGCATACTGCAGTAAGGGCTATCATCCTGAAAGCTCCTGCGTGAAGAAAACAATTGACATGTTGACCCAAATTCTATAGAATAATAACATCTCCCTTCCTAACTGCTCAAAGAAGAGGGAAGAGGGATTAAATTCAGAGGATAGAGAGAGAGTACATACTTTGGTTGCTGGCACATCAAGCTCACCTAGCATCAACGTAGACTCTAGAGCTTCAAGACATATGGTTTCGACCAAGGAGGCATTCTCCTCTTTTTACATGTTGAAAGGTCTACCAATAGTGGTGGGAGATGACTCTCTCATTGACAGTTTGGGGAAAAGAAGGATTGATCTTGACCATGGTAAGTTCAGTAATGTATTGTATGTTCCAGGTCTTGCCTCTAACCTCTTGTCGGTGTATCTGATGACTCACATAATGCCTCCAAAGAATTTCACTTTCTCCCCTGATGATGTTAATATCACATAGTTCTTGAATGTTAAATTCATCGCAAAAGGAGTTGTAGATCACACTTCGAAGGTATACATGCTTTCACATTTTCTACCCTACTCAAACCCCTCTACTCTTTTGATTCATGCTGATGAGGCAAGAAAGATTTGGCATGAAATATTTGACCATATTAACTATAATTATCTTTCTAATCTAAGTGAAAAATAAATGGTGATAGGGTTACCAAAGCTTAAGTTTTCCAAGGGAGTCTGTCAAGGTTGTATCCTAGGAAAACACCCAGAGCATAAATTTGACAGAGCTAGTCATGAAAGAACATTTGCACCTCTTGAGTTCATCCACAATGATGTTGTAGGTCCATTTCCTCATATGTCAATGAGTCAAGCCAAATATGCATTGACCTTCATAGATGAAGTTTCCAGGTATTGTTGGGTTTACTTCTTGAAGCATAAGTTTGAAGTTTTTTACCTCTTCAAAGTCTTTAAGGCCTTGGTTGAAAACCAATCTAGGAGGAGACTCAAGATCCTTAGATCTAAAAATGGTGGTGAGTATGTCTAGTATGAATTCATTAAATATTGTAAATATGCAGGTATTCAGATCCAACATTCAATCCCTTACACACCACAGCAAAATGGTGTTGCTAAGAGAAAGAACAGATCACTGAAGGAGATGGCAACCTGTATCATGGAGGCTAAGACTTTACCACCAAAGTTTTGGGCGGAGGCTATAAAATATGCATCCTATATCCAAAATAGGGTACCTCATAAAAATCTTGATGGAATGACTCCTTTTGAATCTTGGAGTGGGAACAAGTCACATGTGACCCATTTCAGGATTTTTGGCTCAACGGCTTGGGCTAGAATTCCAGCTGAAAACATAAATTCTTTGTAGCCCCAAATCCAAGAGTGCCTATTTGTTGGGTATTCTAAAGATTCAAAAGGGTACAAGCTGATAAACTTGAGCACAAAAAAATCATTCATTGAAAGGATTGTTCAATTCCAAGAAGAGCCTTTAGCAGAAGTTGAAGTTGGAGACAAATGAATGATTCTTCACCACCAGAACCATTGAATGTAAGTGAAGAGACAAATGAGTTTACTGATTCTGATATGTATGATAATGATGATTTAATTGCATATCCTTCTAGTCCTACAAGACCAAAATGGGCAGCAAATACCATTCATGTAGCTGGGGAACTAGCTGGAAAACCTAGTGATCCTAGGAGGACTAGACCTCAGTTTGAGAGTGCCTTGTGTATGAAAGATCCTTTGTTTGCAGAGAAGTGCTATATGATGGTTGAATTAGACCCACTAACATATGAATATGCATCACATGATCCAATATGGAAAACATCCATGAAAGAAGAATTTAGCTCACTCCAAAAGAACAACACTTGGGAACTGGTTGACCTTCCCCCAGGGAGGAAGCTAGTTCAATGTAAGTGGGTTTTCAAAAATAAGTTTTCTACTGATAGTTCACCTTTGAAATAAAAGGAAATATTGGTAGACAAGGGCTACTCATATTTACATGGTCTTGACTACAATGAAACCTTTGCACCATTGGAAAAGATGGACTCCATCAGGCTAGCCTTAGCCATTGCATCTTCGAAGCAGTGGGACGTACATCACATGGATGTGAAGTGTGCATTCTTGAATGGAGATCTCACTGAATATATTTACATGCAGCAACCTCAAGGGTTTTTTACTAATCCATATTTTGTGTGCAGGCTAAAGAAATCATTGTATGGTCTTAAGCAAGCCCCCAAGGCTTGGTATGACAAGATTGATGGCTTTCTGTGGTCATTAAGTTTTGTTCGATGCAAGTATAATCCTAATGTTTATTTGAAGCTGATTCATGGTTCTTTGATGATTATTGTATTGTATGTGGATGACCTTCTAATTACAGGAATTTCAAAGAAATAGATTGCGTCCTTGAATGATGCAATGAACCATGCATTTTCTATGACTGATTTGGGGTTGTTGAGCCAATTCTTGGGTCTCAAAATTGCTCAATCCCAACATGGAATAAAGGTACATCAATCCAAGTACGCTTTAGATTTTTTGAACAAGTTCAACATGAAATATTGCAAGCCAAGCAATACTCCCTTCCTTTCAGTAGTTAAGCTTGAAGAAGCAGGTTCTTCTCCTATGGTAAAGAATACACTGTATAGGCAGTTGATTGGGTGTTTGGTTTACCTTACACACACTCGACCTGATATTTCTTATGCATTAAATGTGGTGTCAATATACATGGATCAGCCTCATGAGATCCATTGGAGAGCTTCCAAAAGGATCCTTAACTTTGTTTAGGGAACACGAACTCATGGGATCTTCTACAAAGCTAAATTTGATCTTGATTTGATTGGGTTTACTGAAAGTGATTGAGAAGATCACAACATAGATCGAAATTCAACATCAAGATATGTGTTCATGCTTTCTGAAGGACAAATCAGCTGGTCAAACAAGAAACATAGTGCCATAGCACTCTCCTCTACAGAATCAGAGTACATATGAGTTATAAATGTAGCAACTCAATGTTTATGGTTGCAGGGGATACTTGGTGAGTGTGGCTTCGAATCAGAAATTATAACTATTGTCTATTGTGATAATCAAAGAACCATTCAAATCTGTAATGATCTAGTTTAAAGATAGAGAACCAAACACATTGAGATTCATATGCACTATATGAGATAGCTTGGGCATGATGGCACCATTCACCTACTCTTATGTGCATCTTCAAAAAAAGTAGTAGAGATCCTCACCAAATTTTTTTGTGAGAAGACATTCAACAATCTCAAATCATTGCTGGGGATTGCTGATCATTCTATGAATCATGATTGATGAAAATATTTTTAAATTTTGTTTTACCTTCCCTGTTTAAGGGAGGATTTTCCCACTAGGTTTCTGCCTCTTTCCTTGGTTAAATAGACATCCAATATGTAAAGGGTGACTAAGCCTTATTGGTAGGCCCTATAGTTTTCTTATATTTACTCATAAATTCAGGCTTAATGGGGGGTGTTAGAATAATCAACCCATAGTTAGCTACCTTAGACATTAATTTATCCATTTTTGTCTTAATTGCCTAGTTTCCTATATTCCACTCTATGCAGGTTGTCTTCCACATGTCCTAGAATTAAAACTTGCTAAAACTAAGTCATGGAACACTTGAGAAACCTCCCATAAACCATATTTAGCATGTTTTCTTTATTCCAGATCCTCCCTAGTGCATATCTGATTTTTTTGCTAAGTTGTCTGCTTTATTGAGATTTATGGCAAAAGGGAAAGTAAGACTAGGTGTAGTTGACTTTGTTTTTCCCTCGTCATCCTCCATCCTTTTATCCTAATAAAAGAATGTATGAGTTTTCTTTCCATCCCTTATTAGCTTGCCTACTTGACTTTTCTGATTCGTGAGCCTCTAAGTGGATTTGGAAACTGCTTTATGCACCTATGGGGGATCTGACTAGATTTAGTAGGCCTACTTTTTTACTATTTTGGATGGAATCCTTATGCATTTGAATCTCTCATGTAATTATATATTGCAGAAGCCTATTGCTTCACAAGGTTGGATATTGTACACTTATTAAATACAAATTAGTGTTATGCTCCAATTTCAGTCTCCTTTGTTTGTAATTTTGCATCGTTGATTAGCAATTTTGTGAGTTCCATTGTTCTATCACTTGGGCTCAATTTCCACACTGGAATGGGTAATCGATGCAACAACACTAAAGGATGTTGGTTCTTATCTTTGACCAGCTGACATGCTTGAAATTTTACGATAAACAACACTATGTCGGCCTTCAACTTAGGCGAGAAAAAGTGCCTCTTAACTACGGATATCCTCTTTTGATATCTTGAATTCCCCGACTAGGGTGTTCGATGAAATTCTGTGAGGATGCTTTTCCGAATGTTCCCTCCTTCCTAAACGTACAATCTCTCTTTGGACCATAGCATTCCTATTTCATCTACGTTGTACACCTTTTGTTGTTGAAACAACCTGTCCTCTTAGACCTTCTTGAGGATTTCAGAATAGAAAGGGGGTGAAATCATGAATCTAGGAGTCTATTTTGGGGGGTTTATGAGAAAAGCAGTGTTGTTTTTCCAAGTTTGTCAACTTCGAGCAAAGAAAATTTATATTTGTATTTAGAATTTCATTTTGTAGTAAAAACAAAAGTTGTAGAGAATTGTGTTCGCTTTCTATCGAATATTTTTTAGATTTTTTTATTGGAATATGATAAGTGATTTTGCAAGTGTTTGATAGTATGTTATTAATTAATGAAACTATGATAAATAGTCATGTTCTTTGACACTGGTTTATTCATTTATCAAATATTGTTAATTAAAAACAAAATATGTTATCATGGTCTAGACAGATTGTACTAAAGGTTGTCTATAAGTTTGTATCCAATAGCCACATGCAATAATTATTATAATTTTTTGAAGTAGACCAATCTGAAAAACTAGCATAAAACTAACATGTTTAGTTTGACACAGGATTTTCCCTAATTTGCAATTCAAAAAAAAAACTAAAAGTACCCTTTTCAAGACAACACATCAATGTTGGGCCCCATGATTTTTCCAGGTTTTTTTATCATGTATTTAAGAAGTTATTGAATTTTCATTTCAACGAATTCTATTAAATTTTGAAGTAATCCACACACCTTCTAAGAAATATAATAAATAAAATTAGTTGATCACACAAAGTTCAAAAAAAAATAGCATCTATAGAAAGTAAATTAAATTATGCAACTAATGGTATTATTTGTGAAGAGAAATCGTGAGTATTTGATATGATCTTATCTATCTGAAATTGGAAGAAGAGTAAAAAATGAAATGGAATTCCATTTCTGAAAATTTACAGGTTTTTGTTGAAACAAATATTTCTGCTGAAAGTTACATTTAACGGATACCGTTAATTTTAAAATTAGAAAGTTAGAAAGTTAATTCTTTCCTACTTTACAGTTAACGGTACCCGTTAAAAGTAACTTTTGGTCGAACTAATTTTTCAGCTGAAAGTTAGTTTTATGTTTTCAGCCGAAAACATAAATTAGTTCAACTAAAATATTACAGAATATGAATTCAGAAAAATTATTTGCATGGAATAGACAACTAGATTCATGATTTCACCTAATGGTTAACTCTATTGGTCGTTCTAATCCCTCTTGTGTAAGTCTGAATTGGTTTAAAATAAAGTCACCTCATATATTTTTGTTCTCTTTGCTCTTAATATGATTTAGTTCTAAATAGTACGCGCTAAGGAAAGCCAACCATATGCCTTTCTTAGCATTCATATTTGTTTGCTCAAATAAATATTTTAGACTCATATTGTCTCCCTTCAGAACGAATTTCCATCCCATGACGTATTTCCTCCACATCTTCAAGGCATGGATGTTGGAAGTTAACTCAAGATCATGGGTGGGGTAGTTATGCTCATGTTCTTTTAAATTTTACAATTCATAACAGATCACGTAATCATTCTGCAAGAGGACTCCTTCGAGTCCTTCCTTGTTTGCATCTGTGCAAACAATGAAATCCCCATTGTGATCCGCAATTCATAGTATCAGTGTGGTCGTCAAAATTTGTTTAATATTTTGAAAACTTTCCTCGCACTTGGTAATCCATAAGAACTAGTTTTCCTTCTTTTACAAGGAGGTCATGGGACAAGGTATCCTTCAGAAGTTCTCAATGAACTTTCGGTAATACTCGGCTAATCCCAAAAAGGATCTAATGTTGGAAACATTAGTAGGGGTAGGTCAATATTCTATGGATTTAATATTTTTCGGGTCCATAGGTATCCCTATCTCGAAGATGATGTGACACAAGTACTATATCTTTGGTTTGTAAAAATCACATTTACTGAACTTGGCGTAGAGTTGGTGTTTCTGTAACACTAGTAGCACTATGCAGAGGTGTTCGTTTTATTCTTCTTTACTCTTAGTGTAAACTAGGATGTCATCTTATCCAAGTACATACTGAATACATTGTTAATCATACACATAAAGTTTGCAGGTGCATTGGTCAACATGAATGGCATCACTACAAACTCATAGTGGTCGTACCTTGTATGAAAGGAAATTTTGTGAATATCCTCATCGCAGATTTTTAGATGTTGGTACTTGGATTGTAGGTTGATATTTGAAAAGATATTAGCTCCTCCTACTTGATCGAACATGTCGTCAATCCTAGGGAGTGGGTATCGATTCTTGATAGTCATCTTGTGAAGCTGACAATAATCAATGCAGATCCGCATCGTACCATCATTCTCCTTTACAAAAATCATCATTGTCCCTAAGGGGACACACTAAATTGGATATATCCTTTCACAATCAACTCCTCCAATTGCAGTTTGAGCTCCACCAACTCTGGTGCGCTCATCCAGTAAGGGGATTTTGAGGTCAAAATTGATCTTGGTGTCAGCTCTATGGAAAAGTATAAGTCTTGTTTCAGTGGTAATCTTGGAATTTCCTCAGGAAATACATCTTGGAAATCTATGAGAACTGGAAACTCCTCGATGTACTATTCTCTTTCAGCTTCTATGTCCTAGATATTCATGGAAAACAGTTTTCATCCTTTCCTAACGCACTTCTTTTTTGGTAAAGCATATATCTACCTTACATACACTTTCTTAGGTATGCCTTGAATCTTTACTCGATTCCCTTAGCTATCTATACACAAGATTTTATTTTGTAAGCAATCTATCATGACATGGTGGTGCTCCAACCAGTCCATACTGATAAGTATATCATACGATCCTAAATGTAGGATGTTCAGGTTTACCCTAGTAGGAAAACCATTCAAGTTTACGTCACAATCTTTAACTAATTCAAAAAAGTTTTGTCTCGTACTTGTGGTTAATTGTACCAAACAAGTTTTATCATGTTTAACTTTACCTAGTTTACATACATAAAAAAATTTAGGCGATACATAGCTCCAGCAAGCACCGGGTTCAATCAGTATTGAAATAGAAGTGTTTAAGATCTTACCTTCTATCTCAACCATGGTAGCCTGATGGTATTCCTGTTGGCCAGCCAAGGATGCATAAATATGTTAGAATAATCAACCTATAGTTACCTACATTAGACATTAATTTAATCATTTTTGTCTATTGTACAGGAATCAGTCATTTACTTAAATCCATTGTTTATTTCTCTTCATAGGCCATGATATACACTAAGCATTCGGGCTATGTTTTACAACACATCAAATTCCTTTTAAATAACGATGCATACACTAGCAGTTAGGTCATAAGACACTAGCTATATCCCAGCCTCAGCCAAATAACATTTTAATACACAGTCCATTTTCACAGAAGAACCAAATACCATAATCAATTAATATACAAGCTATCACAACATTGTGCGAAAGGCTCATGCCATTTACGACATGGTATTTTACCCACACTATCAAAATTAGAGTGTCAAAGTAAATCAATGACAGTACACACAAAGCATCTGAATAGGTGAATGCCTCTACCTCTAAAAGCCCCAACTCAATTTAAATAAAGTGCCCAATAAAAAAAATGCAGAAGGAAATTGCATACACCATATATCAAGTTAACGATTACCTTCTATAAAACCAATACTTATATCTATTTACACAGAGATTCCAATGTCTGTACACAGTTACAATTAAAGGACGAGAAAAAGTTTTTACACATGCATGCCAATGGGATATGGAACCATTGCAAACAATGGTGTAGCCCATGGCTATAAAAGCCCAAAACAAAAAACATAACAATTTACATAACCAAAATGAAATCACACAGAACCGAATGGCCTAAGAATTGAAAAATGGAATAATGCCTCAACATTAAAAATAACCAAGTCTGTATTCATAATCCCAAAGGCAAAATTGAATTCACTACAACATCAAACACCAACCAAACCTCTAGTCGAAACATAGCTCTACCCATAGGGTTGAAGGGTGAAAAGCATAAGCTTGATTAGCAGGATTACCGTGGCCACGAGTGCAATGCTTGGAGCCAACATTTTTGTAGCCACACTTCTCCTCCAATCCTTTTAGCATTTGCAAGCAAAAACCAAGATGGGGATGAGGAGTATGCCATCCTATCAAACTGTAAACCAAACATTGTATAGGCATATAGAGTAAACACGGGCTTACCTCACAGTCTAGAGGTTGCTTCCATGGCCATCCCTCTATGTAGAGCCGAAACAAATAAACCCCAAATGAAAATAGAATTCACATCCATCATAAGCCAATCCTAAGGGAAGGATATCACACTTTTCAATGAGCATTGAATGGACGAGGTTGGAGTCCATTAACAATTTATCAAACCCACTCCCATAGTCAAGCCTCGTTACAAGGTATCCTTTAATACCACCCTCCATACCAGTGCTTAAACCCTGGAAATGTATGGTTTATACCAGATAACATGTCATTCCTAGACTCTAATATCAAACATTAATGTATTACAAAGTTTGCATATTGATAGAATTACGATATTACATTTTTCCATAGGATGCGCTAGTCCAAAGTCATAGAACCATGCTAAAGTTATTTAGATATTGTTTAGACCATAGGTTCAGAGATTAGGGCTTTAATCCCTTAGTAAGAAAGTAAATATGCTTAAGAACCATGGCATACAAAGTATGCCATGGTAACATCTAGGACTATAAAAAATTGAATGGTTGCTCTTACACCAACCTAATAACCTGCCAATAAAAGAACATAAGAGAAGTTAATAAGTATAGCAAAAACATACATAGCATGAAAGAGATATTAATGACATATAGGATAATGAATTTAAAACCATAATGAAGAATAATTAATGTACAGGATATTTAGCCGAAATAGCTAAATTGACGATAACAACACTTAGCAAGTTATAAAACCAAGTCGATATGCAACGTAATAACTAGCAGTAGTTTCTCGACGACCAAGGCTATCAAGACACTTTTCATCCAATCCAATCACAAGTAATGAATTGACTAAGTAAAAAAGAGAGGTTCCTTAGTTCGATTGAACTAAGTAAGCCTGCGTAACCAAGTAATACCTTACCTCTCAGATCGTCATGGGAGAACTAGTCCTGCCACTCCACTACTTTATTCCCATCAACAAAGTTAAGCTAGTTTTTATTAAATAAACAAAGTACACATGTGCAGAAGTAAAACGATAATCTATACAATTCATTAATTCACCGACAGTAAGGACAATTTATGAAGAGATCGAAAGTATAAGTAGCGCATGTAATTCTGCATGAGTAATAATGATCCCCTTCGGGTAGTTTTTCGCTAGCCTATAATGTTTTTTATTTTCAATTTTTGGGGATATTACACAGAATCAAATCCAACATTAGATCATATTCCCATCAGATGTTTGTACTTTAAAGTGTTGCAATGGCAGAGTTACTGCAAATTAGGAAAACATAAAATCATTTTAGAAGCATTGAAAGACCACGTAGAAACTAAATGAGAATTCTAAGGGAGAGATTAGAAACTCATGCTGCATGTTCCTTTCTCTATATCATCTTTGTTTCTTTGCAATATTTTAGTGAACATTCATATATTGCATCATGAATTATAACTTTCTAGTGCAAAATCCATTTTCCTCTAAGAACTAGCTCTAGCAACCATTTTGAATGTAATTGTCACTTGATGCTTTTGATATCTTGTAATTATGCATGTGGGGGTGTTGCATTGTATTTTTTGTTTCTCATTTTATGTTGATAGATAGCATTTCCATAATTTTCATACGGATTTGGGTGATCGACAGCTAAGTGGATCACATATAAAATTTGTTGGAAGGTTCAAACCTTGCATTCATATGGGGTGTTTTGACCTCAACACTTTTGTAGAACTCAACCAACGTGCACAGAATGTTAGGAATTAGTAAAATCTACAAATGTAATGCTAACACTGCCTTTTGTAGATTTTTAGACATCATTACAACATAAACATGATAAGCGGTGAAAACAGTAATGCTATCAGACTAAGTTTGATTCTTAATGCAGTGGTACTGTCCAATATGTATGAAGAATTATTCATTGGAGGACATTATAATTGACCCATATTTCAATTGCATTACATCACATATAAGTATATTCTTTATTTCCTTGTATAGTTGAGTTGGAAACCAAAATATTAATCCTTATGTTGCTAGGTGTGGATTTACTATAAACTTTTAGATGCCCATTAACATGCATACCATGGTTCATGGATCCAAATAAAAAACTACCTCGAGGATATAACTGAAGTTGAAGTTAAACTGGATGGTTGTTAGTGTCCAAAACATGATGGGAAAATATGTTACATGAGGATTGGAGATTTCCTGATGGATCCATCAATATGAAAAAATCAATATATCAAGAATGAGAATGTAATTTTGAAATAGGTGAAGCAGGAACCTTGGAAAAAGGTAAAGTAGGAGGATGTCTTATTAGAAGGGCATATGACATTGAAAAATTGGAATAAAGAGAAATCAAGATGGTTTCTAGAAAGTGATTGGTGCACGTATTCAACCTTTTGAAGCAAACAATATGTTTAGAGAAATTGTTAAGAAGAAATCCAATGCCATGCTTCATAGTATCAGCAATACAACTGCTAGCAACAAAGTTGATGAAGATGCAAGTGTTAACCAAGAAGCAAGTTGGAAACTGGAATTTTTAGAAATAATGATGCTAGATTTGATTCTACATCTTTAGGCAATGCCTTTCATCCATGTAAATATGGTAGGATTTTTCATTCAGAGGACCATAAAGAATCTAAAGTTGTAGTTCAAAGTGATGAAGAAGAGGAGAATGGGGATGAACTAAACATTGGTTCACCATCTACATCGATATTTGTGGGTTTAGAATGTTGGTCCAGGTGGATCATTAATGTTAAATTGTAAGGAAGTTTTACCAGAGGGTGCACAGGTTGATAGTAGTCATATTCCATTCCTGCTAGTTCATCTAGACCTCATAATTCCTTTTGCAAAAATTCACTCAATGACAATGTGAATCCTTCCCTTGAATTATTTGTGGGAAATGGTGATGATTCAACTTTACCACAAAAATAGGTCAATGGGACTAAAAGGACACGATCGGCATAAGTACAATGTGAGAGTGAAAATGTAGCTCCTATAAAAAATGAGAACTATATCTATGACAAAATAAAGTAAAAAGAAAAAAAACAAGTAGTAATCCCACCTCGAAAACATGTATATAACCCTATCTAAGGCACGGTAATGAGTGAACATGAAGCGGATGAAGTCAAGAACATCCGAGTCTGATAGTCGATGGTGATGGGGGCGAACTAGGCATTGGCTCGCTATCTGTCCTTTGGAACTCTATAGGTGTCCAATTGTATGATTCCTGTTGAATAAATATGCCAATTTGTTTAAAATTTTATAAGAAATTCAACCTCAAGATTGCTTTATAAGTAAAAAAAAATAATTCATGTCTTCAAAATGTGTTATTAGTTTATTCGTAGATGTCTACGATTTTTTTAAACATTGTTGAGGTTTCTAGTCGGGGTTTATGAGTTGATGGGTATAAAATACATGAAGGATTTTACCAAATACAATTAAAAGTAAGTTGACTATACCTATCCATACTGCACAAGAAATTGCTAAACTTTGTACTACTACTGAATTTCCATAACTTAGAGGACAATATGGAAAAATATTGCTACTATGGTAAACATAAATTAAACTAAGATAATCCTATTTTCCTTGTTAAGAAGCCCATACACATCTATCTTCCTATTGTTAGTTTTTCAACTTTAAGCTAGCATTATTAGGATCTTTAACTGAGAGAATAACAAGTACAGCAATCAAACACAAGAGACAATGAACACAGTGTTTTTCCTCGTGGAAACCCTAAATGGAGAAAACCCCGCAACTTCCTTAGAGATAAATTCAGCACCAAAATAGTAAGTGACCTCCCGACAGTAGTAATCTTCTTCTTGTCTAGCCCCAGTGTCTTCTCCTTACTCAACTATTCGCTACACTTGAGTTTGTATGAGTTGTATGATAAATAGAGACTCTAATTCTCTATTTATACTAATCCCAACATGACTAAAACCCTACCAGGGCCTACCTCTACTAGGAGAGTCTAGTAACCCTAATGCCCCAGAACTCTGGGGACTTTAACCCTTAGACAATTAGAGGGTTACCGACAATGACTTGACATGACTTGTTTACATTATTCATCCTCCCAATCAGAACATTGGGGCATGAAAAAATGAATCAATTACATTATAGATACATCCCAAAGTAAACATCGGGTTATAATATATCACCAATATATAAGATACATAGATGAATACATTTCAAAGTTACAAATAAATCAACACTCCCTCTTAACTAGGAAGGTATTCTTTCGACACAATTTTCAGTACCAGTCTTCTTCTCTGTATTGGTTGGATCATCTTGTAATTTGCATCTCAAGTCTTCTGAGGCTTCAATTCATCTCCGTCTTCAAGTCATCTTCATCTTCGAATTTGGATCATCTCTTGATCTAGATCATCATGGGACATCTTCACTAGATCTAGATCATCACTAGGCATCATTACTAGATCTGGATCATCACTCGATCTGGATCATCACTACTGGATCATCATCACTGGATCTGGATCATCACTAGATCTGGATCATCACTACTGGATCATCATCACTGGATCTAGATCATCACTCGATCTAGATCATCAATGGCAATCATCACTAGATCAGGAAGATCATGGGTGCTATCTCATGATTCTTCTCATCACATGAAGTTCTACAGAGCCAGCCCTTTTTCATGCTAGTTGTAGGCCTATCCTCCATGTAGGTATTCTTCAATGCTTATATCTGACACTAAGTCAGAATGGACCACCCAGCACTTACATTTGACCTACTCGCCAGAAAGGCATGCCCAGCACTCACATATGATCATGTAGGAACCAATCCTATAATCATATCAGAAAGGCCCATCACTCACATTCACCAGCATGATAGGAACTCAAACTACTATCATTTATGAAAAGGCTCAGCACTTACAACCACCAGCATGATAGGAACCCAAACTACTACCATCTTTGGAAAGGCAAAACACTCACATCCACCCACATGGTAGGAACTCAAACTACTACCATCTATGGAAAGGCACAACACTTACAATCACCAGCATGGTAGGAACTCAAACTACTACCATATGTGAAAAGGCATAGAACTTACAATCACTAGCATGATAGGAACTCAAACTACTATCATCTATGAAAAGGCACAACACTTACAATCACCATCTTGATAGGAACTCAAACTACTATCATCTGTGAAAAGGCTCATCACTTACAATCACCAGCATGATAGGAACTGAAACTACTATCATCTGTGAAAAGGCTTAGCACTTACAACCACTAGCATGATAGGAACCCAAACTACTATCATCTGTGGAAATGCCATTGCACTTACATATGATCACATGGGAGCACATCCCTCAATCACATCAGAATGGATTTCAGTTGTAGACTGTGTTTTCGTGGTACCTCACCAGGCAGGTCCATTCAAAGAATGGAAATAGCCCTTATATCTGATCATGTAGGAACCAATCCTACAATCATATAAGAATGGCTCAGCACTCATATCTGATGTCCAAGGAACCGATCCTCTCACCATGAAAGAATGGCTCAACCCTTACACCTGACTATGGAAGGAACTAATCCTCTCACCATGTCAGAATGGCTATGGAACTCATCACTTTCCCTTGGAGGAAACCTCGATATGGAGAACACCAAGCTTCTCCCTTAAGTAATCGAACTTCATCCTAGCCAATGACTTCGTCAATACATCAGGTATATGTTCCTCTATTGGAAGATACTAGAGATTCACTGCTCCCCTCTGCACCATATCCCTGATATAGTGATACTTAATCTCGATATGATTTGACTTGTCATGCAACACTGTATTCTCTGACAACTTCATGCAACTCTGGTTGTCACAATGTATAAAAGTAGAATCCAACTAGAGATCAAATAAATTAGACAGTAGCTTCTGCAGCCATACTGCCTCACAACTATCTGTACAATCTGCGACATAATCTGCTTCAGCTGTACTCAGTGCCACACATGATTGCTTTCTACTAAACAAAGAGATCACACTTGAGCCCATACTGAAGCAACATCCTGAAGTGCTCTTCCTATCGATGGTACTGTCTACCCAATCTAAATCAACATAACCCTCCAGGTTAATATTCTAATATGCATCATATTTGAGCCCATAATCAACTGTACTGTTTAGGTACCTCAGAATATGCTTTGCAGCAATCAAGTGAACATGTCTCAGATCTATCAAGAACTGGCTCAAGGTGTTCACAGCAAAGAAAATATCTGGTCTCGTGTTCGTTAGGTACATCAATGACCCAATCATTTAATGATACATCATAGCATCACCCAACTTTGATGAACCATCATTCAATAGCTTCAGGTTCGATGCCATAGGTGTGGCCATAGTCTTGCAATCCATCATCCCAAACCTCTTCAGGATATTTATTGCATACTTCCCTTATCCAAGGAATATTCCATCTGTACTCTGGCACACCTCCATACCTAGAAAGTAATGCATCATACCCAAGTCCTTCATTTTGAACTCAGCAGCAAGGTTTCTCTTCATATCAAAAATCAACCCATTCGTACCTGTCACAAATATATCATCTAGATATAGTAGAAGCATCACTGGGTTGTCATCTTCAACCTTGTAGTAAAGGTTGGAATCTGCTTTACTCTTGGTAAATCCCAAACTGGATAGAAATTTGTCAATTCTTCCATACAAGGTCCTAGGTGCCTATTTCAAACCGTATAGGGTTTTCTTCAATCTGCGTACATGAGACTCTTTGTCATTTGTCTCAAAACCAAGTAATTTTTCTACGTACACTTCCTCTTCTACTACACCATTCAAGAAGGCAGACTTGACATACATCTGGTGTATCTTCCATTTCAACACTGTAGCCAAAGCAAGTACTGATCTGATGGAAGTGTATCTGGCTACAGGTCCAAATGTCTCTTCATAGTCTATTCCTTATTTTTGAGAGAACCCCCGAGCCACAAATCTTTCCTTATACTTTTCAATTCTACCATCTGCAGCATGCTTGATCTTGTAGATCCATTTGGAAGTTACACCTGACTTCCTTCTAGNACCCCGAGCCACAAATCTTTCCTTATACTTTTCAATTCTACCATCTGCAGCATGCTTGATCTTGTAGATCCATTTGGAAGTTACACCTGACTTCCTTCTAGTCTTGGGACAACATCCCAAACATCATTCTTCATGATCGATTGATATTCTTCGATCATAGCATCCTTCCATTCTTTTCCTTCTACCACTTTTTCATAAATGGAAGGTTCTTTATCAATGAAATCACATAGTAGAGCTACATACCTTGAGCATGATCTGGTCCTCTTTCTTTCTCTGTGATTCTCTTCTGGAGCCCCATATATTTCCACACCTTGGATAAGTTCTTGTACCCAAGCAAGTTTCCTCTTATGAGGATTCTTCTCGAGAGGTGGATCTACAGGTCTTTGTGGTTCTTCAAATTCTCAATCTTCTTCTTGAGCTTCTTCATTCATGGTTGTATCATGAATTATGGGTTCTTCTGCTTCTTCAGGTTCTTTAGTAGGCATCTTTCTAAATTTTTTGTAAGTTTAATCTTCATCAAATGTCACATCCTTGCTGATGTCAATCTTCTTATATCTTGGGAAATAGATTCTATAAACCTTCGAGCTTTCAAAGTATCCCACGAATATACCCTTCTTTCCCGAGGGATCTAATTTTGTCCTTCTCTCCTTTGGGATGTCTATGTACATAGGACAACCTAATATTCTGAGATGGCTGGCTTCTATTTTCTTGCCATAGAAGACTTCCTCAGGAGTCTTGTTCTCAAGTACTCTATGTGGAGTATTGTTCTGTACATACGCCGTTGTTCGGGAAGCTTCAGCCCAAAGATGCATAGGAAGATCTTGATGATGAAGCATTTCTCTTGCAGCTTCCATGATAGTTCTATTCTTCCTTTCTACAACCCTCTTAATCCTTGAGTCTTTGCATAGCCTCTTGAATTCATTTGAAGTGAATTTTCCACCATTGTCTAATCAAAAAGTCTTGATCTTCTTTTCAGTATGGTTCTCGATCAAGGCTTTGAATCCCTTCATTTTTTTGAATACTTTGTCTTTGTTCTTCATGAAGTAAACCCATGTCTTCCTAGAAAAATTATCAATAAAAGAAACATAATATGCATACCTGCTTATTGAGTTTGATGACATAGGACTGCATACATCGGAGTGGATGATTTCCAAGATTCCTTTTTCTTTTCTTTCACTACATGGAAATGTCTTCTTTGTATTCTTCCCTTTCGCACATCCTTTGCAGACCCCATCATGTTTTGCTTGGATTTCTGGAAGACCTTTAAAAACCTTGCTTGCAATAGGTAGTGATCTATAATGCACATGTGCAAGCCTTCTATGCCAAAGTTCATTTGGCTCTACTATGTCATGGACCAATGTTTGTTCTGGATGGCCCTTCAATTTGTACAATCGTCCTTGTTGTTCTCCAATCACTACCACATCATCGATAGTCTTTCCTCTTGGCCACATAATGACTTGACCATCTATGAATGCAACCCTCATTCCTTTTACATCCAATGCTGATATGGAGAGAAGGTTATTCTTGAGTCCTGGTACAAACAATTCTTCCTTCGTTATTAGAGACTTACTTGAGTCTAGTTTATAGGAAGATTCCCCAATACCTTTTTTTGGGTATTGGTAGTCATCTCCTAGTTTCACCTTGTGAGGTGATTCATGTTCTGACAGTCTTACAAAGGATTCCTTGCATCCAGTCATATATTTGGAAGCCCCACTATCTATAATCCAATCATCACTACCATGAGTAATGTTATCTGTGAGAGAGAAAATCAAAACATATTCATCCTCGCTTGAAGAATATTAACTTTCATATCTAGTTCTTTTCTTGTATGGTTCATCATCCTCTACAACATGAGCATGATGTATTATTTTTTTCCCCTTCTTCTTATGAGAGTGGACCTTGTTATTAGGATAGTATTTTGCAAAGTCTCCTCTTTCATCACATGTATAACATCTCAATCTAGATAGGTCCTTTCTATTGTTATCCTTAGAATAAGAGTTCTTACCTTTGGAGTAATGAGGATTTCTTCTTCCCTTGTTGGAGTGAACTATGAGGGCTTGATCTTCACTTCCCATATTCTCTTCTCAGGCTGTTATCCAAGCTTCTTCTTGAGAGCATTCTTCCCATAGTCTGTTGAGCTTGACTAAATTCTTTCTTGCACAGATTCCTTGGATGAATGAATCCCATGACCTAGGAAGTCCATTCAGTGTTGTCATCACAATCTCTGCATTCTCCACTTCTTCATCTACAGCTTCTAATTGTTCCTTGATCTGAGAAACCCTCGTGAAGTAGGACTGGATAGTCTTTGCATTCTAAATCTTCACATTCTTTAGTTTATTTCTCAGAGTCATCTTCCAGTTTATGTTCTTCCCTTCAAACAACTTGGTTAGGGCATCAAACATAGCTTTAGGTGTCTTGAGATAGGACAACTGAGGTATAAGGTGATCCTTAATAGAATCAATAATGCTCCTCTTTTCCATAACCATATTTTTGTTATGTAATGCATTTGCCTCATGTCCCTCTGGAACTGGAACCTCCTCATGGATGTAGGAGTCTAACTCATTCTCTTCCAGGACCAAGGAGATCCCATACTTCCAGGCTCTAAAGTTGTCAGCTCCCTCAAGCTTTTCATCAAGCCTGGTATGGTGAGACATCTTAAGTTGAGAACCTCAAATGGAAATACAAAATATTTATATCTTACCAGGTCAAGATGTCAGATTTTGGATTTGGAGTTGAAATCCCATAGTACTGGAATAGGAGCAATTTAGGGTTTTTCTTTTCCAGAGATATATGTACCCAAATGCTTTGAAATTTGTCCCTAAATTCTATTTTGGGGAGGAGATCAATCCAAGCCTGGGATCACTAAACAATTCCTCTTCTGTGAAATGCACTAATTTCTGGCAGCAATGACAGGTCCAAGACTGAAAAACCTCAGAATTGGATTCTGCTTCAACAAGAAGATGTGCCCTAAGGAGGAGAGTTATTCCACCTTACTTTTGCTGAAAATTTGTGGAGGAAGATCCAAAAACTAGGAATACCTAGTTCCCGCAGTTGCACAATGTCTTCTTCTCAAGTTAGTTCTGATACCATGTTAGTTTTTCAACTTTAAGCTAGCATTATTAGGATCTTTAACTGAGAGAATAACAAGTATAGCAATGAAACACAAGAGACAATGAGCACAATGTTTTTCCTTGGGGAAACCATAAATCAAGAAAACCCTGCAACTTCTTCATAGATAGAATTAGCACCAAGACAGTAAAATCCCAAAACAGTAAGTGACCTCCCGATAGCAGTAATCTTCTTCTTGTCTAGCCCCAGTGTCTTCTCCTTCCTCAACTATGCGCTACACTTGAGTGTGTATGAGTTGTATGATAAATAGATACTTGAGTTCTCTATTTATAGTAATCCTGACATAACTAAAACCCTACTAGGGATGACCTCTACTAGGATATTCTAATAACCCTAGTGCCCCGAAATTGCGGGGACTTTAACCCTTAGACAATCGGAGGGTTACCCACAATGACTTGACATGACTTGTTTACATTATTGATCCTCCCAATTGGAACATTAGGGCATGACAACATGACTCAATTACATTATAGATACATCTCAGAATAAACATCAGGTTACAATATATAATATACATAGATCAATACATTCTGAAGTTACAAATACATCAACACCTATCATAGTATAATCCTCTCGAACCAAGCCATCTTTAAAATACTGTAAATAAGAGAAACATGGATAATGGTTGCTGCAGATGTGTGAGATATCATTCAACACTAAATATGAATATTGTGCCCCTTGTGTATAATGTGACAAAAATATAGAAGGGTTAACAAAGGTTTTCAATGTGCATCACACTCTTTTGATCTATCTGGTTTGGTTTGTTCATGTTGTGTTACAAAAGTTGAAAAGAAGAGGAAGGGGTACTGATCAATTGCTCTCGTTTTCATGTGTCAGACAGTCTTCTTCATGATGTAAACAACAATTTAGAAACATTTATATTTTGTTCTCAGTTTCTGAAGACAAAGGTATGATTATCTTGTTTAGTTTCTTGGTTAACTAGGTTCTAGTCAAATTTAAATATCTTGGCATGACCCTAGATGACTCGGTAGATAGTTTTACATTGCATGTATGCTTGTCATTCCTACAAATTTATGGTAATTTTTCATTTTGAATCATTCAATCATACAAAATAATGATTATCAAGTTACTATATATACATAATGACTTATCTTGTAGTAGTCCTTCAAGTCTTTAAAATGCATTTATTAAGTGCAAGAAGGACTTGAAGGACTAGTACAAGGTAAGCCATTATGGATCTATAGTAACTTGATAATAATTATTTTGTATTCTTGAATGATGCAAAATTTATTTGAATATCATCATTATCAAGCAATAACTACTTCTTAAAAGGCACTAGCTCAATGGTGGAGCACCTACTTAATTATAGGTAAGAGCTTGGTGGTTCGATTCCTCTGTATCTTATCATAAATTTGTGACTACAAAAATGACTAAATTCGCATATATATGACTATTAGTAGTTAATTTCCTGTATCTAGTCGTATTTATCTTAGTCATTAATATGTTATCATCTATTAGTTTATTTAGTCGTATATTTAGTCATTAATTGCTGCAATAAGTGACTAAATCCATGAATAAATTCGTGACTAAATCAATTACTAAATCATTGAATATCAATGACTAAATCAGCGATTAAATAATTGACTATCAATGACTAAATCAATGACTAATTATTCAACCTATTAATGACTAAGTGAAACACAACTAGCTATAAGATAGTGGAAATTTTCTACTATTAGTAGTCGACTCAAAAATAGTCATTTATAGTCGGATTTTAGTCATTTTTTTAGTCATTAATTTCTCATTTTGTACTAGTGATTGATTTACTCGGTCAAACACAAACTAGGTTTCATTCCCAGTAATTATATCAACATTCTCTAGGCTGTATTACTTTGCTGACATACTTCATTTTTCAGCTAAGGCTTGTTTTAGTTTTAATTATAAGACCTAAATATATATATACAAATATATACAAATATTTATTAATTAGTTCTATAATCTAAAGCTATTAAATACACTAAATATAATCTAAAGAACAAATTGTATGATCTATTTTAAATCCAATAAAATTGAGCCATTAGAGAGATTCCAAGGTCTGTCTTAATAAATATAAACTAATACTAAAACATTCTCATCTAAATAAACATAATAAGAATTCAATTAATAGAGGAGGAATCATGACCATCCATGTTGTCCCATATCTAAACCTTGTTCACACATATAAAATCCAGAGTACTAATTAAACTATCATGATCACATTTCATAAGAATCACCCTTGCTCATCTAACTATTGTGCACATCCATTGCATACATTAAACAACTAATAATCGAAACCTTGAAATTCCAATAGAGGTCATGACATTGATTCCTATGGATGTCCACACCCAAGGAGAAAATAGTAATAACAACCATATTTGATATACATATTCAAAAACCAATTTGCATAACTATTACATAAATAAAATTCATAAAACACGTAACACACAGGAGTCAATACTTTAAATAATTCATAAGTCTTTACATATAGTAAATGCCCAGGGATTGACCCCATAGGATGTCTCTATTATAACCAAAGGCCAGGCTATACATGTTATGTATGCGGGAAACAACTATAAATCACCGCCATGTTGTTAATAAGGACTACGATTTTGCTGCAAGCACAACCTCGGCCAACATTGAAATACACAGAGTCCATTTAATAGTCTAAAAGAACAGTGATGAAGGCCATTGTGGGCTACAACCCCTAGCTTATACCAAATCCACATTATATGCTAAACCTCAAATTCACAACAATAATCAAGAATTTAAAAACCATGAGCAACATTCACCCAAGCCACAGCCTGGCCATTATAAATACCACATAAATACATAGTATGTTTTTGATAATAAAACTAGTCTGTTAACAGCTCACCTATTAAGCTAATAAATGTAATGAAAACAATAACGAATCACAACATAGGTATTACAGTCATCAAGGAGAAGACTAAAGCCACTTACGGCTTGGTCTTTCAACCCATGTTGTTCACCATTACAGTAAATTGTAAAATACTCAACACACAGACCAACGAAGGTGTATGCCGTTATAAGACCCTGTTAATAAACCATTAACATAGCATACATTCCATACATACACAATAAGCTTGAAAAAAATGTCCATTTCTTTAAAACACAGAGTATCTACATTTAT
This sequence comes from Pseudotsuga menziesii, assembly GCA_001517045.1. Lineage (NCBI taxonomy): Eukaryota > Viridiplantae > Streptophyta > Pinopsida > Pinales > Pinaceae > Pseudotsuga > Pseudotsuga menziesii. The sequence continues at coordinate 1,085,202 of LPNX010538503.1, forward strand.
ACATAGTATTGCCAGTCGCAGTATCTCCACACAGTCCATGTAGAATCCAAAATGAAGTCCACACAGGCATGCCAATGGGCTATGACACCATTGTAAGCAATGCTGCATCCCATGGATAAAAGGCCCAAAACCCAAAATAACTATTTACATAAACACAAACATAGATACTAATGGCTTAAGTTTTGCTCCATGGCTTAAAAGCCTTAATACGTTTAAAATCTAGGTTTGTTCCTTACAATCCCGAGGGTGACTTCAACCAACATAGAAAAACCCCAATGCCAAACAACAAAGACATCACTCAGTTAGACCGACAGATAAGAAGCACTAGATTTTTAGAAGGCTTACGTTACACCATTGACATCACACAGGAACCAGTGATGATCTTTCACTCGTGATAGTCTACACAGTCCCCAGCACCTGCAACCATTCACAACTAGGTAAGAAGTATAACAATGGGTAAATGCATCAATGTTAAATAATCAAATTACTTTAAGGCCAAACGATTTCTTACCTTCATGGCCATGGAGGTCTGCTCCATTTTCCCCTACGTAGAGCAAGACCAACCCCCAACTCAAACAAAACAAATGGAAAATCCATCATGAGTCAAACCCTAAGATTGGGGCTGCCATGATTTCCAAGAACATTAAATGCACTAGTTGGTGACCATTAACAAATTACCAAACCAACTCTCCATAGTCAATCTTCGCTGCATTCGTGACCTCCATTTCCCATACAAAAGCTTAAACCCTGCTAAGATATGGTTCCACCATATATTATATTCTCCAACCCATTTCATAATACAAGTTAACACATTACAACACTTATGTTATAGCAAGGCTTAAGAAATTACAATGTTAAGGTTTAGTGCATAGATAAGGCTTGGTCTACGCTAATCTCAAGGCAATCCACAAGGCTTATACTTTAAACATAACATGTAAACCTTAGGCTTTAAGCCATAACATAATACAATACAATTAAGCCCTAAGCTTATGCTTAGTGAACATGGCATATGTAAAATGGCATGTTAAAAAATTAACCCTCATAAGAAAATCAAGATCTGAATCTAGTCCAAGATAATAACCTGCACACATAAAACACAAGATATGATTAATAGTTTTTAATAAATAAAACATAAACGTAATTAATACCATGATGTAGAATGAAGAGTTACAACACCATAGGAAGCATAAGTACTGAACAAGAAATTTAGCAGTGATAGCTAAATTGATGAGACTAGGATTTATACCTAGTTATAATTCTGAGATGTCAAGGAACCAAAGTCAACCCATAGTATGTTCTTTAAGATCAAAACTTTCCATACTCTTTACAAAAGATCCCGTCGCAAGTATGAACTGCAGGTGAAATAGATTAGGTGCATTAGTTCAGAGAAATAAGTAAGCCTACTAACAAGTAAACACCTTTACGTCTCAAACCATCATGGGAGAATGAGTCCCGCCACTCCGTGCACTTTGTTTCCACAAACAAAGTTAAGTTAGGAATCTATATTAACAAGTGTGACAATGTAGAAGGGACGAAGCATATAAATCCAGTGATGACACATAAGCGACAAAAGTATAAACATAATAATAAGCAGTAAACGATAGTACACCATCATAAGTAAAATACATTAAAAATAATGACTAAAAGTAAAACACAGAAAGACCAACTTAGGAATAAACAGAGGTATATGAAGTGTACGATAGAGTTCCGCAAGTAAATAATGTTTTTTCTAAGTAGTTTTTACTAGCCTATATTGTTTTTTCAATTTTTGCGGACATTACATAGAGCTTTAATTTCAGTATTTTTTTGCTCGTTATATTTGGTTACATGGATCCATATTCTCAAGGAGTTGTCCTCAAAATTATGTGCCATATCTTGTCTAAAATATATTTTTCTCTCTCCAACTTCTATGTTCTTTCATCCTTAATGTTGATGTAAAAAACTCCATGAGCAAATGCATCTTTGGTTATTTTATATACTTGGTCTATTTTTATATCGAGGTTGTAATGTCAATAAAATTCATAAATAAATTCGTAGGCTAATAAAATAAAAAAATCCAATTACATCATTAAAACGTCTACGGAATGAAACTTGGTTGTATACTGAACCTAAGTGTCATAAAATGTTTTTCCTCTACATGTTTTCCTTTATGATGATGCTGTTTTTCATGATGTTGTTCTATTACTTTGACATGTTTGTATGGTTACATTTCCTATCTAATAGGTGTAGACATTTGTCGATGCTTACAGCATGTTACGTTTTACTTATGTTTTACATGTCTTTAAATTCATTTATGGTTTATTAATAAGAGGTTGACTTACCTATGTATGTCAAGGGGTGGAGTGGCGGGGTTTTATCCCTTGAGGGACCACTGGGAAATAATAAGGATTCCTATTGCTAAGGGTCTTACTTAGTTCGTCATGAACTCATGCAGGCTCCTATTTTTCTTGTGTAGGTTGTATCGTTGATGAACTTTGTCCTATGATCATGGAAATAAAAACCTCCTACATATAGAACAAACTCTATCTACACTACACTATTCCTGTGCATAGCTATGTGAAAAGAGGACTAATGTCTTAAGCCTAAACTATACCTAAATCCTATGGAAATAAGGTTTATGAGATTATATGTATGCATGTGTTGTAAACTTAATTGTATAAACTTATATGCTAAGGCTTGAAACCTTAGATGCATTTTAATATATGCTTTGAACTATATGGTATAATAGGTTCAGGTGTATGGCATAATCTATATGCCATCAAAAATTTGTAATAACATGGGAAAGGAGGGTTTAAGGTTTAAGCGATGGGTTATGGTGAACTATCGTGCATACAACGTAAATAAGGACTATAGCATTGTGGGTTTTGATTTATGTCATAATGGTGGGCAGGGTGCAGAATGTATTACACCTTGAGACCCACAGGAAGAATGTCAGAAGTGATGCATGGAGTTTGTATGTGCTTCTTTTGGTTATTTTCATTATGGAGTAGGTGAGGGTTGTCTCATGCTCCTCATGCAAGATGTGCTTCTCGTGCTGCCCTACTAGAAAGCTTCCACACTCTTGGAACATATATGCAGTGGCATTGGTGTGCACTTTTTGTTTTTGGTTTGGTTTTTGGTTTCGAATAATGCATACTTATGATGAAATTTTTTTGGTCTATATAGGTGGCAGGGTGTTGATTCTCTACATGGCTTGGATAGTGCTATAGGTTGCAAGTGCAACCAAATTGTGGGTAAGCCATGAATTTGGCAGAGGCATTACCCTCATTGATTTTTTTAATAGAGGATTTGGGTTGTTTGGGAAACATTGTTGAATCGTTTCACTATTTGGGGTTTGGATATAAATATTGGCATTCGTATGTGACTGTGTAGCCTTTCATGGCTCGACCATATGTAATTTTTGAATATGTAAAGACTGTTAATAGGTTGGCTCAGATCTGTGAATAAATGTATCGCTTTGAATAGTATGTGTTTGGTTTTATTAAATTTTAATGGGAAACATTGTTTGGTAACAACCCTATGTTTCTTTTTAAGATGCGTTATAAATGATTTTATAGTTCCATTTCAAGAAATGGCACCATGGATGATTCGACTGTGTAATTTATGCAATTTATGCTTCTGGTAGAAGTGTGTTATAAAAACATGGATGCATGAGTTTATTATTAATGTTTTTTGGTTTTACCTTGCGACTATAAGCATGAAGCTTGTCGTTTCTCTTAGCATGGATACACAACCAAACGTATTTTATCTTTTTAGATTGTGACTCATGCATTTCATTTATAAGGAAAAGAGCATAGCTCTTGTCATCATTTTTTATACAATTGGTTATTTTTAAACCTTTTCGGGCAACCTGAGAGGAAAAACCCTTAATGTATGACTCCTAGTGTTTTTTGCTTGTTTGTTCGATCCTACAAGATTCGATACTAGGATGTTAATTGATTATACTTGTGGTATCATATTTTCGTTTGGGCATCTCACAGGATTTGATCCTGGATGTAATTGATTTATGTGAGAAGAGGTGTAAGAATATGCTTCTTGGTTTGATAATGTGAATTCATGGTTTAGTTAATGAGATTCCACTACTGGGATGTAGAGGGAATGCCTCTATCTTGATAATTTTAAATATGTAATTTGTTTATTTTAATTCACTGTTAATGTTTGATTTGTAGTTTATGAACTGAATATATATATATATTGCCCCGCAGCCAACCCTGGACAAGGTTCGATGGATGGGTTGGGTTAATGATTCTTAGAACTATTTTGTGTTTACATAGCATGGTTTAGATATGATTTATTAGGCTTAAATATAACTTTGTTTTAAGCTCCCATCCTTCTCGTTTAGGGTGAATGTGATGGATTTCTTTTTGTTCATAGTATGCTTTACAATGTTTATTTAAGGTGTTGGTTAGTATAAGTACTGATGTTTATAAATAATTATGATGTGGATAATAAAAGTGTTTGTGCTAGAAATATGAAATCTGTCAGCATTCTCTCTTTGGTTTGATGTTTAAGATATTTAATCTTGGATTTGTTGGTTCCTTTAAAAGTAGTTATTAGTTTTTTTAATGTTTTGGACATCGTTTAAATTAATGAGTTCAGAGATTGGATCTCTGGTCTGTATATTTATAATTTATAAATACTTATTTAAATGTTTTGATGTACAATTTTTTAGTTTTTAAATTACTATTACGTTTTACTTTACCCATATTTAAGAAATATGTGCTTTAAAGTTACAGTAATGTTTTAGCAAAATCTAGTATCTAGTTATGTTAATAACTAGTGTTAAAATCTAAGATATACTTGTTTGACAATTTAAATCTTTCACGAACCTGTTTAAATCAATACTAAGAGAATTTAAACTATAAATTGCTATCTAGGAAATAATGGTCGAGTTTTAAATATAAGCAAATAAATCAACCTGTTATATATAATTTATCCCTAGAGTTTGTATAGAAATAGTTCAGACTAAGTTTCTATAAGAAAATTGAAAATCTAATTGAAATATGCATTCAATGTGTATAATTCCAATCAAGATTATAAACCCTACTTAATAAAATTTGTAAGAACTTAGCGAAGGTAAAGGCCTCGTACTTGTAATTTTTAGGTTATTAATGGCTAGAACCCTGTACACTTAAACACACATTATTAATAAGAACATAGGCAATTCTGACCTCGGATCTGTCAACTGAATAACTTGGAAACTACCATGTTCCACCCAACCATGACTCAAAACCGTTCCTGCTCTCAATCTGGATCCCCTCGCCTTGGTTCCAGCATGCAAGTAGTCTAGATCTCCTAAAGGTAAGGCTTTCCCTATATGGAATTGAGGTTCTCAACTAGATATTTTTTTCTTTTGGAATGCTCTCCCAAAATTATTACAAAAATAATGATGAGATAGAATAGAATGGAATCCCAAATCCTTTCCTTGGCTTGGGTTTTTATAGATAATATTTACGAAAAAGGGCAGTTAAATTTCAGTTAGACCAAGAATCATTTATTTTTTTGAAATAATCTTTTTCTTCATTTATGTGAAATTAATATTTATTTAACTTCAATTAGGAACTATTTGACTAGTTCCTATTTAGACTCTTTCGGTATTAAATATTTATTTAATCATTTTAGTAAATAATAATACATAGGTTCTTTATTTATTATTTATAGTTATTATTATTTCCTTAGAATTAATACATATGCTTAATCTTTAATTCATAACATATATAAACTACATATATACATATATCATTGTTAATATTTACTTTAGGTATTATATAGCATGATCCTAATCAAATGGTACTTTCATTAGCTTATAATCATTTCTTCTATTAAGGCTTTCAGGTAAGTTTGGTCAACTAAGTTTGGCAGCTCTAAACCTCCTTGCATGTTGGATTACCTCTTATATCATGGTAGTTATTCAGTGCTTGATGAGACACATAAATTCAAAATTTCAGTTAATGAACCTAAAAATAAGTAAGATGAGGTTTGTGTTTTATCAGAGTCGTTTTCACTCAACACAATTAATTTTCAGTAGCTCCTAGTATTATTTAGATCCCACACTCAACGATAAAAAATGGGAGTTACACAATGCAATTCAAGATCCTCTTGCTCAACACTAATGCCAATTAGAGTAATTTTGGGGTCTAAAATGGGCCTCCTAAGGAAAATAATAAAATAATAGTTAAACTAATAAAATAATAGTTAAAATAAGAAAATAATATTGATTAATTTTGGAGGAAGAAAGAAAAAAACTACTTTTATGTTCGTATTTTCGACATATCTCCCTGTGTTTTTACTCAAATTTGGATCGGGAGAGCTCGTTGGATGCGGGATTTGATTCTGCATCCAACGAGTACCCACACTGCATACTTTTGACGGACCCAGCTACCCCAAAAACAATAAATACCTGAAAAAACGTGATGATGATGTCATCATCACATTTTTTTCAGGTATTTATTGTTTTTGGGGTAGCTGGGTCCATCAAAAGTATGTAGTGTGGGTACTCGTTGGATGCGAAATCAAATTCTGCATCCAAGGAGCTCTCCCAATCAAAATTTGAGTAAAAACACAATGAGATATGTCGAAAATACGAACAAAAAAAGTAGTTTTTTTTAATGACAAATATCTCAATTCAACCATTATGGTTGACTTATTTTATTGAAATTCTATTGGTTCTTGAATTCCAACTCACAAAAACTTATTTTGGCACGTTTTCTTTTAAGGCCCATTTTAGACCCCAAATTTCCTCTAATCTAGCATGTACTTTTATAATACATGTAGGGATACAATGGCCAAGCATCCAATGTTCTTGAGCTTATGCTCAACATCAATTTGGAATGATTCAGGGAATATGGCACACAATTCCAATTATTATATTTCCATGTGCCTCGGAGGATATGCTCAACACAAACATTTCATAACACATGTGCTCCAGAGCTGACGCTCAACAAAAACATCAAAACACTAATGTGCTCTAGAGCTTGTGCTCAGCACAAACATCAAAACATTCATGTACTCTAGACCTCAAGTACAACACAAACATCAAATTAATCATTCTCTTAAGAGCTCACACTCAATACAAAATCTCATCAATCATGTGCTTCAGGGTCCATGGTAAACACATACATGCTAAATAATAAATATGCATTGGCTTACGCCCAATATTTCTAACAAATCACCATAATCATGTGCAGTGGGGTATTATTCCCAATATATAAATTATAAACCCCAAAGTATCATCATATGCAATGGGACTTATGCCCATTACTATTAGGTAAAAAATATAGATATTAAATCCCTCCCCACTTAGAACAACATTGTCCCTAGTGTTCTAGGGACTAGCAATGAAGTCATGAAATAAGTAGGGGTGCTCCTCTCTCATGGTGAGTTCTCCCAAGTACCATCTTCGGCTTTAAAATGATTCCATCACACTTCCAATTGGAATATGGTGCACCTCCTTAGCTGTACTTCTCTCTTGCACATAATATGAAGGGGTTTGTGTACATACTTCCCTTTGGTTCCACCTATAACAACGACCAATCAATATCATGTTTAGTATCATATACATATTTATTCAATATGGATGTGTGAAAAACATTATGAACTTTTATATGAGTAGGTAAGGATAATTGATAAGCCATTGGCCCTCTCTTGTCCAATACCTAAAAGGGTCCACAAAATCTTGGTGCCAACTTTTTGCACCTTCCCAAGATCAATGAGCTTATCTTTTATTTTACTTTTAAGTAAACATGTTCGTCGATTTGATACTATTTATCTTTCCTTTTCTCACCCACGTAATGCTTCTGGTGGCCTTGCACTTCTTTAGGCTATTGTTGGACTTTGGTGACCAATTGTTCAAATTCTTTTAGTAAATCCAACCCTAACATGAGACGATCCACCGGGCTATCCCAAGTAACCGCTGTTCTATACTTCTGACCATAGAGTACATCGAAGAGAATCATCTTAGTAGAGGTCTGGTATTCATTTCTCTACGCAAATTCTGCGAGATGTAGATAATCCTCCCACTTGGTGGGGTTGTATATAAAATACAACCTAAGAATGTCTTCCAAAATATGGCTCACCCATTATGTCTGACCTCCTATCTACGGTTGGTAAGAGTATTAAAGTTTAACCGTGTCTCTAATCTGGAGAATAAGGATCTCCAAAAGTTTCTGGTAAACTTTGTTTCTCAATCCGAGATGATGGCCTTGGGTATCCCATGCAATCTGAATATCTCCTTTAAGAAGATGTTGGAAATGTGAACTGCCTTATAGGTTGACTCTACTGGGATGAAGTGTGCTGCTTTCGATAAATTTTCAACCGCTACAAAGATAGAATAATTTTTCTTCTTTCCCTTTGGAATATCCGTAGTAAAATCCATACTAATGACCTCCCACTTCCATTTGGAACGGGTAACGGTTACAACAATATCGAATGATGTTGGTTCTCAGCTTTGATTAGGTGACATTATTTGACATTTTGTGATAAAAAAAAACTATGTCGGCCTTTAACATAGGCCAGAAAAAGTGTTTTGTTACTGCAGATATCATCTTTTGATATCCTAAATGCCGTGAGTAGGGTTTTCGATGAAACTCTGTGAGGATGTTGTACCTGATGTCCCATCCTTTCAGAACACACAATCTTTCTTTGGAACACAATATTCTAGTCTTGTCTACCTTATAATATTTTGTTCAAGAAACAACCTATCCTCTTAGTCCTTCTTGAGTATTTTAGCATAGAAACGGTCAACTCCATTGGCCATTGTGATCCTCTCATGCAAATGTGAATTGGTTTGACTTAAATTCAACTCATATAACATATGATCTTATTGACTTAAAACATTGACAATTTTATTCTCCTTTCTCTTTATATTCTTTAACTTTTGAATGGTACTCACTAAGGAAAGCCAAGCATTTGACCTAGTGGCATTTAGATCCAGCTGAACAAATAAATTCTTCATACTGATGTTGTCTGTATTTATAAGAAATTTCTTCCCCATGAATTAGTGCCTCCACATATTCAAGGCATGGACAATGGATGCTAACTCAAGGTCGTGGGTGGGATAGTTTTGTTCGTGTTATTTTAAATTTTGTGACTCGTAATAGATTATGCAATCGTTCTGCAAGAGGACTCCTCTGAGTCCTTCCTTTCTTGCATACGTGCAAACAATGAAATGCCCATTGGGATTTTTAAGTCATGGTATCGGTGCGATAGTCAGAAGTTGTTTAAACTTCTGAAAAAATTATGTAGTGACCTACTAATCCAAAAAATGACCTAATGTCAGTGACACAGGTAAGGGTAGGCCAATCCTCTATGGCTTTTATATTTTTCAGGTCAACAACTATTCCCTTCTTGGAGATGATGTGATGTAGGCAATGTATATCGGGTTTCTAAAAATCACATTTACTAAACTTAGTGTAAAGTTGGTGCTCCCGTAACACCTGTAGTACTATCTCGAGATTCTCCTCTTATTCATTTTTACTCTTGGAGTAAACAAGGATGTCATCTATAAAGGACAAAACAAATTTATCTAGATATTTACTAAATATATTGTTCATCATGCACATAAAATTTGTGGTTGCATTGGTCAACCCAAATGGAATTACTACAAACTTGTAGTGGTTATATCGCATTCGAAAGGTCGTTTTGTAAATGTCTTTATCACGTATCCATACCTGATGGTATCAAGACCATAGGTCGATATTTGAAAAGATATTGGCTCCTCCAAATTGTTCGAACAATTCATCGATCCTAGGGAGTGGGAAACGATTTTTTATGGTCATATTGGTGAGTTGTCAGTAATCAATGCACATATACATTGTAAGGTCCTTATTCTTTACGAAATGTATAGGTGCTCCCCAAGGGGACACACTCTATTATATATAACCCTTCCCAATCAACTCTTGTAACTGTAACTTGAGTTCAACCAATTCTAGTGCACTCAAGTGGTATGGGGATTTCAAAGATAGAACTGACCTTGGTGTCAATTCAATCAAAAACTCTAAGTCTCATTTTGGTGGTAATACAGGTATTTCCTCAAGAAATACATCTTTAGAGTATAGGAGAACCGAAAATTCCTTGATGTTTTGATCTCTCTTAGTTTCTACATCTCGTATTTTACTGCAAACAATTTGCAGCCTTTCCTAATGCACTAATTTATTTGTAAGTAAGATATTTTCCTAATGAAAAACTTCTTAGGTATTCCTTGAATCTTTGTCTGATTCCCTTGGCTATCTGTGCACAATATTTACTTCTTTAAACAATCGAGCATGACATGGTGATCTTCCAACTATTCCATGCTGCTAAGTACATCGTATGATCCTAAGGGTAAAATATTCAAATCTATTTTAGCGAGAAAACCATTCAAGTTCACCTCACAATCTATAACTATTTCAAAAACCCTTTGTTTCATACTTGTGCCTAATTGCACCGAAAATAGTTTCTCATGTTTAACTTTGTCTAGTTTACATGTCTCAACAATTTTAGGTGATACATAGCTTCAATAAGCATCAGGATAAACCAAAATAGAAATAGAAATATTTGAAACCTTACCTTCTAAATCAACCATAGTAGCCTCATGGTCTGCTTGTCGGCCATCCAAAGCTGCAATCCTTGGTGTGCTATCTATATCCTCTACCATTGGTTCTTCTTGTAGATTGCACAAGACTGTATTAGTATTGTTTTTACAATCGCTAACATCATGGGGCCCTTGGAATTTCCACCATTTGATTTGCAACAGGGTAGCATTGGCTCCTCCATTTTCTACTGGTCTGTTGGCATTTGGTGCTAGTGTATTTATTTTTGTATCCGTCTTATTGAGGTTCTTATTGGTTGGAAAATTGTTGTTTTGTTTTCGATAAGGAAATGGTTTTAAACTTGCTTTGTGGTTTTCTGAGAAGGTTCTATACCTGTCTCAAATTATGTGGATGTTTTCCTACCTTAGTTGTCCATGCTCATAGCAAATCCTAGCTTTCTGTAGCATAGTGTCCATAGTTTTAGGCATGTGAAACTCAATTCTCTTTTAAAAGTTGGGAGGAAGACATCCTACAAACTATTTTATTTTCACTTTCTCATCCTTTATCTAAGCTACATAATGTAACAGATCTAAAAATATGTTAATGAAAGCATCCATGGTCATGGAACCCATCCTTAACTCGTGAAATTCTTTCACCTTTCTCTCAAGGACTATTTCAGACATGTATTTCTATTGAAATATTTTGTGAATGTTACTGCATTGAATTTATTTCAACTCATCCTTCTTGGTATGCTTAATGTCTCTCCACCATCTAGCTACTTTTCCATTTAAGTTATAAATGGCTAGATGGGATTTCATTTCACTAGAGTAGTATACTTGAGATTATTTGTTCATACCTAGAAGCCATTATTCAACGTTCTCCCTAGTGTTCATCTCTTCTTCATAGTTGGGCTCTTATCTTAATGAACTCTCCTTGGAGGTTGTCATCATTCCTCTAATTCTTTCTGCAAAGAGAAAGGGAATTATCACTCGAAAAACTATGATAATCTCTTTCTAGAGGTTCAAGTGTGTGCTCTTTTTTTCTTCTTCTTTTAAGCTACTGGCTCTCTTATGATAAAATTATTTCTTAGATCTACTGGTTAAATGAGTAGGCTCTCCATGCAGGATTCCTCACATCATGTTCTAAAGTAAAGCTTCATTGATTGATTTATGTTATTTTCTTTCATTCATATTATCATCCTTGAAGCTTTGTAAGTATTCTTGTAGACTCTGTATGGTTTTCAGTAAATAAGAATTAAATTCAATCACTTGTTCTAATTCCCATGTGGAGGTATTTAGATTTCCTTGCCAGTTGTTGTATTCTTTTGTATTCATGCTCTAAACTGTACTTTAATCATGTAATTTAAAAACATTTAATAACAAACAATTGTTTGTTAGTTAACAAAATTTCAAAATCTAGTTTTGAAATGTTTTATTTCTGCAACCAATGTTTGGTAATGTCCATTAGGTCTCTTAATGTTTGAGTCTAGGCTCTTATACCACTTGTAATGTCCCTAAAATTTATAAATAAAATTCTTAATCTAATAAAATATGAAAAATTGAAGGACATTGTTAAAACTTCTGTTGAATGAAACTTGGTTGTATACTAAACCTACATGTCGTAAGTTGTTTTTCCCTCTATGTGTTTTCCTTTCTGATGATGATGTTTTACATGATGTTGTTCTATTACTTTGACATGTTTGTATGGTTACCTTGTCTTTCTATTAGTTGCAGACATTTTTCGATGCTTACATTATGTTATGTTTTACTTATGTTTTAGATGTCTTTAAATTCGTTTATGCTTTATTAATAAGATGTTTTCTTACCTCTATCTGTTAAGGGGTGGAGTGGCAGGCTTTTATCCCTCGACGGACCGCTCAGAAATGATAAGGATTCATATTTATAAGGGGCTTACTTAGTTAATAACAAACTAATGCAGGGTCCTATTTATCTTGTGCGGGTTCTATCGCCCGTGAACTCTGTCCTATGATCGTGGCAACAAAAACATCCTACATCTACAACAAACTATATATACACTACATTATTCCTATGCATAGCTATGTGAAAACAACACTAAATTTCTAAGCCTAGACTATACTTAAATCGTATGGTAATAAGGTTTATGAGATTATATTTATGCATTTGTTGTAAACTTAATTGTATAAAGTTATATGCTAAGGTTTCAAACGTTAGATGCATTTTAATATATGCTTTGAACTATATGGTATAATAGGTTTATGTTTATGGAATAATCAATATGCCATCGAAAATTTTTAATAGTATGGGAAAGGAGGTTTTAAGGTTTAAGTGATGGGGTATGGTGAACTATGGTCCATACGATGTAAACTAGAACTATAGCAGTGTGGATTTTTATTTCTGTCATAGTCTTGGATAGGGTGGAGAATTTATTGCATCTTTGTATGCGTGAGCATAATGCCACAAGCGTTGCGTAGGGTTTTCACGTGGTTCATTTGACTATTTTAGTTATGGTAGAGGTGATGGTCGTCTTGTACTCCTGATGCAAGATGCACTGCTCATGCTGTGCTACTAGCAAGATTCCACGCTCTTGGAACACCTATGCAGTGGCATTGGTCTGCACTTTGTGTTGTTGGTTTCATTTTTTGTTTTGAATAATGCATACTTCTGATGGAAGTGTTTTTGTTTATGCAGGTGGCACGACTTTGATTCTCTGCATGGCTTGGACATTGTCGTAGGTTGCAGGTGCAACCAATTTCTGGCTAAGCACCAAATTTGGCAAAGGCCTTACCCTCGTTGTGTATTTTAACAGAGGACTTGGGTTCTGGGAGAAACATTGTTTAGTCATTTCGTTGCTTGGCCATATTTAATTTTTGGTTATGTAAATACTGTGCATAGCTTGGCTTGGCTCAGTGTATAAATTTATCATTTTGAACAGTATGTATTTGGTTTTATTAAATCTTAATGGGAAAATCTGTTTGGTAGTGAACCTATGTTTCTTTTCAAGATGTGTTTTAAATAATTTTGAAGTTCTTTTGCTTGCAATGGCATCATGGATGATTCAACTTTGTAATTTCTGCAATTTATGCTTCTTATAGAAATATGTGGTAAAAACGTGGATGCATGAGTTTATTATTAATGTGGTCGGGTTTTACCTTGCAGTCGTAAGCATGAATTTTGTCTCATCTCTTAGCAAGGATACGTACCCAAATGTGTTTTATGTTTTTAGATTGTGACTTGTGCATTGATTTGTAAGGAAAATAGTGTAGATCGTCTTGTCATTGTTTATACAGATGGTTATTTTTAAACCCATTTGGGCAGCGTGAGAGGTGAAACCCGTAATGTATGACTCGTATTGTTTTGTTTTATTTGTTGGAGCCTATAAGATTCGATCCTAGGTTGTTAACTGATTAGAATTGTGGTTTGATACTTTTCATTTTGGCATCTCATAGGATTATATCCTGGATGCAATTTATTTATATGAGCAAAGGTGTAACAACATGCTTCTTGGTTTTATAATGTCAGTTCATTGTTTAGTTAATGAGATTCCACTAGCACGATGTGCATGGAATGACTATGTATTGATATTTTTAAATATGTAATTGGTTCAATTTAACTTGTTGTTAACATTTGACTTGAATTTTATGAAATGAATATATATATACCTGCAACCAATCCTAGAAAGGATTCGATGGTTGGGTTAGGTTAAAAATTCTTAGAACTTTTTTATGTTTCCATAGCATAGTTTGGATATGATTTATTAGGATTAACTGTAATTTTGTTTTAGGCTCTTGACCTTCACATTTAGGGTGAATGTGATGGTTTTTTTTTTCCATAGTATGGATTGAAGAGTTTACCTAATGTGTTGGTTAGTATACATACTAAAGTTTATAAATAGTTATGAGATGTATAATAAAAACGTTTGCATTGGCAATATGAAATCTTCCATCATTATTGATTTGGTTTGATGTTTAAGAGATTTGATCTTGTATTTGTTGGTTCCTTTAAATGTAGTTATTAGTTGTTTTTAAATGTCTTGGAGAGGGTTTAAATTAATGAGTTCAGAGATTGAATCTCTTGTCTATATATTTATAATTTATAAATGATTTATTTAAATGTTTTGATGCAGAGTTTTTTAAAATGTTTTTTTTTTTAAATTACTATTAGTGTTTACTTTACCTAGATTTAAAAAATACGTGGTTTAAGCTTACATTAATGTTTGAGCAAAATCCAGTAGCTAGTTGTCCTGAAAACTAGTGTTTAAATCTAAGATATACTTGTTTGAAAATTTAGATCATTTTATAACCCGTTTAAATCAATAGTAAGAGAATTTAAACTATAAACTCCTATCTAGGAAATAATGACTGAGTTTCAACTATAAGCAAATAAATCAACCCGTAATATAAAATTTATCCATGGAGTTTGTACGGAAATAATTTAGATTAAGTTTCTATAAGAAAATGGAAAATGTAGCTTAAAAATGCATTCAATGTGGATATTTCCATTCAAGATTATAAACCCTACTTAATAAAATATGTAAGAACATAGATAAGGGAAAAACCTCATACCTGCAATTTGTAGTTTATTAATGGCTAGAACCATGCACACTTAGACACGCAAAAATAATAATAACATAGACAATTATTAACTCGTATTTGTCAACTGAATAAGTTGGGAACTAGAATGTTCCACCCATCCATGACATGGAACCATTCCTATCTTCAATATGGATACCACCGAGTTGCTTCCAACATGGAACTACGCTAGAGCTCCTAAAGGTAAGGCTTCTCCTATCTGAAATTGAGGTTCTCAACAAGATTGTTTTTTCTTTTAGAATACTCTCCCAAAATTATTAGGAAAGTAATGATCGGATAGAATAGAATGGAATCCACAAACTTGTCTTTGGCTTGGGGTCTTTATAGATAATCTTTACGAAAAAGGGCTAAATTTCAGTTAGATCAAGAATAATTTATTTTCTTGAAATAATATTTTACTTGATTTATGTGAAATTAATATTTATTTATCTCAAGAACTCTTTGGCTATTTCCTGTTTTGACTCTTTAGGTATTAAATATTTATTTAATAATTTTAGTAAATAATAATGCATAGGTTCTTTATTTATTATTTATAGTTACTATTATTCCTCTATAATTAATACATATGGTTACTCCTTTATTCATAACATATATAAACTATATATATACATATATCGTTGGTAAGATTTACTTTAGGTATCATATAGCATGATCCCAATCACATGGTACATTCATTAGCTTATAATCATTTATTTTCTTAAGGCCTTCACTTAAGGTTGGTCAAATAAGCTAGGAAGCTCTAAACCTCCTTGTATGTTGGATTATCTCGTATATCGTGGTATTTCTTCAGTTCTTAATGAGACACATAAATTCAAAATTTCATTCAATCTACTTAAAAATAAGTAAGATGAGGTTGGTGTTTTATCACAGTAATTTTCACTGAACACAATTAATTTTCAGAAACTCCTAGCGTTATTCAAGGCTGATGCTCAATGCTAAAAACTGGTAGTCACTGTTAGTGCAATTTGAGAGCCTCTAGATCAATATTAATTCTCGGATGTACTTGTGTAATACACCTAGGGATACAATGGCCAAGGATCCGGTGTTCGAGAGCTTATGCTCAACATCAATTTGGAATGATTTAGGACTTATGCCAAACACTTCCAATTCTTATATTTTCATGTGCTTCAGAGGTTATGCTAAACACAAAATTTTCATAACTCATGTGCTCCAGAGCTGGCACTCAACACAAACATCAATACCCTCATGTGCTCCAAAGCTTGCGCTCAACACAAACATAAAAACACTCATGTGCTCGAGAGCTCACACTAAACATAAACATAAAATCACTCATGTGCTCCAGAGCTCGTGCTCAACACAAAATCTCATCAATCATGTGCTTCATGGTCCACTCCCAATACATACAATCATATACATGCTAAATAAGACATATGCATTGGGTTACACCCAATATATCTAATAGATCATCATACTCATATGCATTGGGGTCTTATGCCCAATATACAAAAGATAAACATCATAGTATCATCATATGAAATGGGACCTATGCCCCATTAGTGTTAGGTATAAATTTGGGATATTACAAAGGTCGTGGCTGCTATAACTATTTTCCCCAAAATTTTACATTGTAGGGCCCCTTCTTATAGTTTTTAGCTTAAGCCTCCCTTAAGGTAATTTTATTGCTTGAATATTTCATTTCAACACTTTAATTTTACTGAACTAGAATTTTTTGACTAAGTTTACAAAAAAACTCAGTTTTCCTTCCCAATGTGTCTGCAAAACTCAGTGAGTTTAGCCAACATAGCGGAGGATCTCAACAAATTTATCTGATGCATCGAATCAACTTGATCATTTTGGCTGACGTATTGGAAGAGATTAGTGAGCTCTCTCGACATGGTGGGAAAACATTGACGAGTTGTTTCTAATTCTTTGTTGTGGATTTTATCTTGCTTTCCAAATTTTGAGGGTTTTTTACCAAGTGAGGAGTCCCTCTCGGAAGAGGTTCTTAAATTCTGCCGACACTATTGGAAAAACCCACTCTATCTTTCCGACGCTATCGCAGAGAAACACAATGTTCATTGATGACATGTTTTATCGGAAAGTTTCTCTGAGTTTATCAAAAAATGTTGTCGAGTGTTGCCAACACTATCGACAAAACTCAGAACTTGTAGGCAACGGTTTTTCATCAGAAAATGTTTGTGATTTTTGCCGACAGTGGTGTTATCAGAGGTTTTTAAAGAGTTTATGCCGACAGTGTTGGAAAAACTCATCCTTTTTAGGTGACACTATCGTGAAAAAATCAGGTTTTGACGCCGACATATTGAAAAACTCAGTGAAAGCTTCCGATAGATTTTCAAATCTAGCGCCAAAAAGGTATTTCGAGCCCGTGATATTTAATGAACTCAACCACAGCATTAATTACCATTTCGAAGGTTTTTTATATATAAACGTGGTGGTTTTTTTACGGTCTATTACCACAATATCGTTTTGTACACATCAAATCACCACTGGACACTTGAAGCTTTGCAATTTCATCGCCAAGCACCACACCTGTATCAACCATTTCCAGGTAGGCCCTTAAACTTATCTTTTTTCTTATGTTATTATAGAATCTTGAAAGGAATATATTGTTGGAAGTTTAGGGTTACTATGGTGAGTTTCTTTTTTTCTATCGTTGTTTGCAACCTTGTTTTTACACTAGTTTTAGCGCATAGGGTTTCCAGTTTTGGTTGGTCGACCACTAGAGTCTTCCCAGTCTGGTTTCAAGGAAACCATTGATTTTTTCAAGCACTCTTCAAGCCAGCTAGCCCAACCATCATAGTTCTTATCCCAACCTTCGATGCACCGTCTAGTTTTATTATATGAGCCCTCGATATCTATATGTTGAATCTCAAGGGTATTTTGATGTCACTTCTCCGAGCCGGATGGGTCACCATCTGTGTAGTGCTTAGAATGAATATGACAGGGGATAATCTTGCATTGAAGGGGAGACCCTATGTAGGTTCATACCCTGAGCGTTGTTGTGTTTTGAAGCCTAGGGGTGGATTCTCTTCTCAACCTATGTTTGGAAGGATGCATTGTCCAGAACCTCACTTAGGGATAGTTTTGGTAAAGGTTTTTGAAGGGGTCTTAGATGTGAATCATATTTTTGCAGTTCCCTAAAGTGTTGTCAGATTTAGGGTTTTTGAGTCATTGTCGTGTCGCCTTTTATTCTGGAACATTTGGGGTCTTATGGGGCACTGGGGTCTTATTCCCAATATACAAAATACAAACATGAAAGTATCATCATATGCAATGGGAGTTTGAAAAGCTCTTAAGTATTGGAGTTCAACTCTTAATGTCTAATAAATGTTTCCCAAAATTCCCTACGGTTGACTATAATTGCACCTAAAATTCGTTATGGGCTATGCAAATTTATACATAGTAAATGAAATTTATACTTTTGTTTTATTAATGATATTCAATATGCTATTTTATTAATCATGTCAAATATATAATAAGAAATACAAAAATTAATATATAATTTAGTCTCAAAAGAAAACAAGATAATCATTTTAAATATAATGAAACATTTAATATTTAATATGTTGTAAATTAAATTTTGAAATAGAATATATTTAAATTTAACAATATTATTTGCTTCCCATGAAACTATACATTTTCATAGACACATAGAAAACATAAATATTCATATACAAATTTAACATTAGAAAATCAAAATCAATCTCAATGATAATCGACTTGGCTCACCAATCTTGAGCTTCAATACCTAGACTAATTTACATATATTAAAATAAATTCAGCTATTTAATAAAATAATCAATTGTTTAAATCAATTTGTGAAAATCATAAAATATGGCTAACACAAAGATAAAAGACACACATTACGATATCATTGATAACTGCTTCAAACAATTATTATATACAATTATAAATAGTTTATAATGCAAAGAAATGCTAATGATTAAATACAATTATAAATAATTATTAAGTATCATGCTAAGTATCTTACATTCTTATTTGCTGTAAATAAATGACAAGATAAATATTTATGAAAGGTTTTCATAAATAATTACTCTTACATAAAAGTTATTGAAACTCATCCCTACATAAAGGTAAATTATGTTTACGAAAATACCATTGTGAAATACAACTTGTGTGAAAACGATGTTCACAAAGAAGTTCCTTTGGTGGATATTTAATTGGCATTTTCTCTCGACAAATCGAACAGAAAACCCCTGTCGTTAACGTTTGATTTGTAGTTTATGAAATGAATATATACATCGCCCCGTAGCCAATCATGGACACGGTTCGATGGATGGGCTAGGTTAACGATTCTTAGAACCGTTTTATGTTTCCATAGCATGGTTTGGATATGATTTATTAGGCTTAACTGTAACTTTGTTTTAGGCTCTCATCCTTCTCGTTTAGGGTGAATGTGATGGTTGTGTTTTTGTTCATATTATGGCTTACAACATTTATTTAATGTGTTGGTTAGTATAAGTACTCATGTTTATAAATACTTATGACATGCATAATAAAAACATTTGCATTGAAAATATGAAATCTATCAGCTTTCTCGATTTGGTTTGATGTTTAAAATATTTAATCCTGGATTTGCTGGTTCCTTTAAATGTAGTTATTAGTTTTCTTAAATGTTTTGGACATGGTTTAAATTATTGAGTTCAGAGATTGGATCTCTGGTCTATATATCTATAATTTATAAATGTTTATTGAAATTTTTTAATGGATGGTTTTTCAATAATGTTTTAGTTTTTAAATTACTATTAGGATTTACTTTAACTATATTTAAGAAATCTCTCGTTGAACCATACATTAATATTTGAGAAAAATCGAGTAGTGAGTTATCTTAATAAATAGGGTTAAAATCAAAGATATACTTGTTTGAGAATTTAAATCATTCGGGAACCTATTTAAACCAATACTAGAGAATTTAAACTATAAATTCCAATCTAGGAAATAATGGTCGAGTTTTAAATATAAGCAAATAAATCAATGTGTTATATAAAAATTATCCCTAGAGTTTGTACAGAAATAGGTTCAGACTAAGTTTCTATAAGAAAATGGAAAACCTAATTGAAACATGAATGCAATGTGTAGATTTCTAGTCAAGATTATAAACCCTACTTAATAAAATTTGTAAGAACTTAGACAAGGTAAAATCCTCAGACCTGCAATTTTTAGGTTATTAATAGCTAGAACCCTCCACACTTAAACACACATAATTAATAAGAACATAGACAATTCTGACCTGAAATCTGTTAACCGAATAACTTGGGAACTGCCACGTTCCACCCAACCATGACTTGAAACCATTCTTGGTTTCAATCCGGATCCCCTTGAGTTAGTTCCAACATGCAAGTAGTCTAGAGCTCCTAAAGATACGGCTTCACTTATCTCGAATTGACATTTTCGTCTAGATTTCTTTTACTTTTGGAATGATCTCCCAAAATTATTAGGAAAATAATGATGAGATATAATAGAATGGAATCCCAAATTCCTTGGCTTGGGTCATTATATATAATCTTTAGAAAAAATGGCATTTAAATTTTAGTTAGACCAAGAATCATTTATTTTCTTAAAATAATATTTTACTTGATTTATGTGAAATTAATATTTGTTTAAGTTAACTTAGGAACTCTTTAAGTAGTTTCTATTTTGACTCTTTAGGTATTAAATATTTATTTAATCATTTTAGTAAATAATAATACATAGGTTCTTTATTTATTGTTTATAATTATTATTATCTCTTTATAATTAATACATATTCTTACTCTTTTATTCATAACATATATAAATTATATATATACATATATCATTGTTAGCATTTAATTTTGGTATCATATAGCATGATCCCAATCACATGGTTCAAGTTCATTAGCTTATTATCATTTCTTTTATTAAAGCCTTCAGGTAAGGTTGGTAAACTAAGCTAGGCAGCTCTAAACCTCCTTGCATGTTGGATTACCTTGTATATTGTGGTAGTTCTTCAGTGCTTGATGAGACACATAAATTCAACATTTCATTTAATCAAATTAAAAATAAGTAAGATGACGGACCGGTGTTTTATGAGAGTCATTTTAAATCAACACAATTAATTTTTAGTAACTCCTAGCCTTATTCAGATCCCACACACAACGATAAAAACTGAGAGTTACTCTTAGTTGAATTCCAGAGCCTCTTGCTCAACACTAATGCTAGCATGTAATTTTATAATACACCTAGGGATACAGTGGACAAGGACCTGATGTTCCAGAGCTTATGCTCAACATCAATTTAAAATTCTTCAGGGATTATGCCCAACACTTCCAATTCTTATATTTTCATGTGTTTCAGAGCTTATGCTCAACACAAACATTTCATAACTCATGTGCTCCAGAGATCACGCTCAATACAAACATCAACACACTCATGTGCTCCAGAGCTGGTGCTTAACAAAAACATCAAAACACTCATGTGCTCAAGAGATCGCACTCAACATAAACAACAAATAACTCATATGTTTGAGAGCTTAGGCTCAACACAAAATTTCATTAATCATATGCTTTAGGGTCCACGCTCAACACATACACTCACATTCATGCTAAATAAGACATATGCATTGGCTTATGCCCAATATTTCTAACAAATCATCATACTCATGTGCAATGGCCTCTTATTCCCAATATAAAAAATATAAACATCAAAGTATCATAATATTGTAATATTCTGAATTTTTGACCTAACACTTATAGGCATGAGCCTATTGATTATGATGTTATCTTGATATTTTATTTTGATATATTGGGTCAAAGACCCTAGTGCATATGAACATGATGATTTGTTTTGTATATTGGGCGTAATCCAATTGTTGATGATATATATATATTCTTGTTTGTGTTGAGCGAGGAGCTCTAGAGCACATGTGTAATTAATGTTTTGTGTTGAGCAAGGAGCTCTGAAGCATATGTGTAATTAATGTTTTGTGTTGAGCGACGAGCTCTGGAGCACATGGGTAATTAATAGTTTGTGTTGACCAAGAAGCTCTGTAGCACATGAGTACTTACATTTGTGTTGAGGAAGAAGCTCTCAAACACAAGAAAAGATAATTGGAAGTGTTGGCCATAAGCCGTAGAGCCTTCCATTTTGATGTTGAGCATAAGCTCTGGAGCATCGGATCCTTGGCCATTGTATCCCTAGGTGTATTGTTCAAGTACATCCTAGCATTAGTGTTGAGTGAAGAGATATGGAATTGCACTAAGTTTGTAACTCCTTGTTTAAGTGTTGAGTATGGGCTCTGGTAAGCGCTAGGGGTTACTAAAAGAATCTAATAAATTTCAAGTGAAAATGACTCGAGAAAAATTTTGAACTTATCAGAATTATTTATAAGTGATTAAATGAAATTTTGAATTTTTGTATTCTCACCATGTACCAAATAACTACCATGTTATATGCGGGAATCCAAGATGCAAGGATGTTTAGAGTGGCCTAGCCTAGTAAACCTAACCATCTACCTACTTGACCTTAATGAATAAGTGTAATTAAGTCTAGGTATCATGGTATATGATGCCCAAAGACAAATGTTAACAAATGTTATATTGTTATGTATTTTATACATGGTAAGTTTAAAGAATAAATATAGTAATAATGTTAATGATCAAAGAAAGAAAGGAAAGCTCCATCCATTATTATTTATTATTAAAAGATAATAAATAGTACAATACCTAGAAAAAGTCTAATTAGGAATTAATTGAAAGTTCCTAAGTTAAAGTATTAGAAATCACCCCAAATTATTTAAAAGGGTTAAATCAAGAAATAAAGGTTTCTTGATTTAACTATCCACTAGTACAAAAGCGCGGATTTTTCCATGGAGGTTTTCCACATTTCTTACTTTTTGGTGTAAAATCCGATGTAATAGGAACAAGGCGTCGCTATATCCACACCTAGCCGTCGTTGTATCCACGCCTGGACTCTTAGACGTCTCTGTATCCACGCCTAAACTTTTGGACGTCACTGTATCCACGCTTGACCGTCTCTATAGCGAGAGCACCGTCTTTTGTTGACTTTTTACAATGGTCAAGTTGACCTAGGGTGCAAAAGTCAATGTTTGTCGTCGCTGTAGCGATGTCTAAGAGTTCTATAAAGACGAAGACCTTAATGAGATTTTCTTCACACTTGCCATTGTTGCAGCACTGTTTTCGGGTGATTGTTGGAGCTGTTTATTATTTCCGTCTCCTGCTGGTGAACAATCCATTTCTAGATCTACATAGTTTGGATTTTAAACATGCAAGGTTAGTTTGTGTTTTCAAATGATGCATACTTTTACTACTTCATGCTAATGTGGGAACCATGACTTCCATTAGAACCTACAATGTTCCATATCAAAATTATTTAATTTTTTATGTTGGATTACGTCAAATGATGTGCACATGGCTATCAGTACAATGTGTAATCAACATATAGTTCAGATTTTTTGTGTGGTTAAAAGGAAACTGCCCACAAGTTTCATGGACTTAAATTTCCTTCTTTTAATTCACTTCATTGATGAGGTTGAGTTAGCCATGGTATTCTCATGTCATTGGATGTTATTCTTGGAGAGGTACATGATATATTAGTCGTTATGTGATGATAGTGAGTACATAAAGAAAATTGATGACACATAAGGAATAGTGGTTTGTGACAACCATCAAAACAAGGACAAAAGAAAAGGTGATTTACTCCAATAAATAGAAAAAGGAACACGATAAAGAGTAAATCACTTGTCTTTTATTAATTTTATACATGAGTATTGTTTATGCTAGACTTGATAGTATTTATTTGATCTCAAACTATTTGTTTGATTTCATGAATATGTGAATGGATTCATAAATTAATGCCACCAATAAAACTGTTGTTTACAACATTGAGGCAATGCAACCATGGGTTGTGTTGTATGAATAGAATACATGAATATATAGAATAGGCTCAATAGAGTAGATGGTATTGATACCTTTTATGTGGATTCATGGAAATGGTGTAATTTGTAGTAAATTGTTGTCTCTAATGCTTGTTTGTATTCATGTTTATTTGGATTTTAGTTTACTGGTTTCCTATACACTCTTGAAAAGAAGCACTATGCATTTTACCTACCATCTTTACACTTGCAAACACAGCTATTTATTTGTGTACCATCCAAGTCCATATTTATATGTAATGTATTTGACAACTTACTGTTTGGTATGGTGTAGGTAAGACAATTTCTTATCACCACAAGGCTTTGTCACCATGAACGAAAATGCAAGGAAGCTTGCTCGATTCAGAGCGGCATTAGAGGCGAGGGGCGATGGAAAATGTTATTGCCCGTGCAATGATTGCAGGGGTTTGCAAAGAAGAATACTTTTAATAACAACAGCTGAAAGACATTGTAGGGAGAAGGGACATGCCGACGGGGGCAATGAATATCGTCCCTTGGTAAGAGGTTATTCAATATTTAATGTATTCTCTCTAATGGTTGTCATGTCATGACTTTTAGTAAAATGTCTTATCATAATTTTATATGCTCTATACACACTAATTTCACTGAATTGTTTGTACATATATAGACAATTCCCCAAAAATGTCAGCCTCCAGATAGTTATAATTTGCCAGGTTCTAGCAGAAATACTACTTTACAGGGTGAGCAAATTCATGATCACAATATTGGAGCTGATCAAGTTCTTAATGATGTTGACATGGATGGATATAACATTACTGATACAAATCAGGAAAATGAGATACATAGGTTGATCCATGACACATTTGCTTCAATGGATGAGGATGATGGCCATGATGATAGTGATCATGACATTGATGTTGATCCTCTAATCGAGAAGTCGCAGCAACCTCTTTATGAAGGCTCAACAGCAAATCTTCTATCTGCTATATTGTTGTTGGTGAACTTCAAGGTTTTGAATGATTTATCAAACACCAGTTTCACACAGATGCTAAGGTATGTAATTTGTTAATTATCTATGTATGCATGTTCACAATTACCTCTAAGGTTGATTTTGGTCCTATATTGCTATTGTTATTTTTATTTGTAAAATATGGATGCGATAATAATGATGAGTAATATTGTTTATAAGATACTTATTCTTTTCAATTTTGTAGATTGTTAAGTGAATTTCTATTACCGACGTCAAATATTTTACCATGCACATATCGAGAAGTATCTTTGATTATGAAAGAAATTGGAATGGAGTATCAAGCTATTGATGCTTGTCCTAATGATCATATCATATACTATGGACAATATGCATTGGAAAATGAATGCCAACATTGTCAAATAAGTAGACATCGAACCGATAAAGTGTCAAAAAAGGTGCCTCACAAAGTTCTTCGTTACATTCCGATAATTCCACATTTCCAGCAGTTGTTCAGGTGTCAAAGTATAGCACAATTTATGGATTTCCATGCTAAGAAAAGAAGTCTAGACGATGTTCTTCGAATGCCTGCAGATGGTTCTGCATTGAAGTTCATTGAAGAAAAGTGGCCAATTTTTAAAGAAGACCCCCGTAATGTTAGAATTGCATTGGCAGCTGATGGCGTCAATCCATTCGGAGAGCTTCGTTCTACCTACTCAGTTTGGCCTGTTTTTGTTATAAACAATAACCTTCCTCCTTGGATGACGATCAAGAGAGAGAACACAATGTTGGCAATGATTGTTCCAGGTATGTAATTAACTTGCATGTGTTTACTTGAAAGTATGACTATAAAATGCTTCCTTTTATTTTCGTGCATGATAGTTATGGTTTTTTTATATATATAATGCATATTATAGCTAAAAGAAATTTTATATCTATGTTTAACCAATTAGGTAAGTACCAGGTTAAACATATGAACATATATATTGATCCTCTTATCGATGAGTTTTTGAAGTTATGGGCGGGTGTCACTTTGTACGACATCTCTAGACCAATAGGGCCAAGACGATTCCAATTCCATGGAATACTTGCATGGACAATTCACGATGCTCCAGGGTTAACACATTTTTGCGGTATATTGTAATTACTTTATTTTGTGATTTAACGTTATATATATATATA